>OZ019980.1:12476086-12596086 GCA_963970395.1 Ephialtes manifestator
TACTTTTGAAGATATATTTTCTCTTTCAAGAAATAAACGTTCTTTGGAATTATAATGCTTTAAATCCGATTAAATACTGATGTGAAGTGTAATACTTATTTTAGTAATATATAACATTTTTTAAACTTTTTTGGTGAGTGCTTCGATTTGTTCGAATAGATTTATGTTGTAATATTTATATCAATTTTTATTTGTTTTTTTTTTCTTTTCAAATATTTTTCGGTTGTTTTTTTTTTCGAGTCTTTCTTTTATGGATTTTTATTCAGTTCTTGAAACTTTAGCAACAATCTACTTTTTCCCTGACTTTTCCCTGATTCCCTGATCAATTTTTTATTTCCCTGACTTTTCCCGATTTTCCCGGTTTTCCCTGACCGCGGCCACCATGTGGTCCCTTGCCATGAGCCGTCTCGAAGAAATGCCATTCCGCTCGGATTCGAAAATCAGTCTCGTGGTATGACAAATTGATAAGATTCTTTTTGTTCTTATACTGCTGAGCAGCGCCATCACTAAAATAGTAGGTTGAGGAAAGAATCTGAAATTTTTATTTGAGATATCAAATCAGTATTTGCTGGAAACCATACACGGAAATTGTATCGTGGTGCAGACAATTCGATACAATCACAATAGTTTTGCGATGTATTTCGCTGCCATCTTTCCAATAGAATTGTAGAATTACCTTGGAACCTGGTAAAGTGTCAGCCATGTCGTTCTCGTTCTGTTGGAAGAGCGTTACATACTCTGTAGAGAAAAGAACCAGGAAATAAAAATTATCACTTCAAGTACTAAATAAAAATTATTGTATTATAATCTTCATTATAATTGTATTATAATAACTTCATATTTTATCTCACCTCGATCGTTCTCACCTCCCGATATCCTTCAATTCTCAATCATTTCACATATTATTCGATATTTTGTGGAAAACGCCCTATAACTGGTCGAAAAATTCGAATCCCAAGATGCCAATTTTTTTGTATCTTCGGAATATAATAACGGAAACACTGTAATTTTGTCAGCAAAAAAAAAAGGTCCGAGTCAACGTAAAAAAAATTATTTCATTATTTTGCCTAAAAATACATGATGTTAATCTTTGGCGGCCTCAGAAAAAATATAATGAAAAAGTACATTCAATAATCTACAATTTATGTTCCGGCAATTTTTTTCAGTAATGAGTATTTTTCAAAGCACAGCGAATCGTAGGAAATAAAAATTCAAATAATCGACAATAGTCGATATTTATTTTTGGATCGAAAAATTATTTTAAAAATCTGAGAAAACTTGTCAAGTTTCAGAACATCCTAAAGAACATGGAAAAAAAATATGAAATTTTTTTGAGACCACGTGTATTAAAAGTGGTTCCGGTTGGTGCGTAATGCCCCACATACATCCGAACATTTTTCCTAAACCACTTTTCTCGTCGTTTTGTACCATTCTAAGTTTCCTGCCATGAAAATCTCGAAAACAAATTTTTTTACGAACAGCTTCCTCCATGAGGCAGCAAAAAAATGTACCACAAAGAAACCGGTTGAAAAAAATAACCCAAACATAGTTTCCATAATCTACCGATGTGTATATATAATAATACAGTTCGTTGATCTCTCCGAAGGTTGCGGTTAGTCCCCTCCCGATTATGATGAATTGCAAATCTATGAGATAAGCTCATGGTCTCATATCCTCGATAGTCCCAATAGGCAGTAGTAATAAAATCAAAAGATAACGCTTTAACAATGACCATACAAAAAAAAATGACCTAAGAAACCTGGACTTTCACCGAATTTTTACCGGGCTATTTCGGACCCCACTCCCCAACTGCGTCAACGACACTCTTGCCCTGTAGTATAGTAGTAGTATTCAGTACCTACATACACCAGAAGTCTGCCGAACGCGGCCCCGACGCTGCTCGACGCGTGCGGTCATTCGAGCTGCTGCGTGTAGCATTATTTTGTAGGTTACACGTTGACAATTCAATAGAAAAAAAAACGTATTTATCGTAGCAAAGATCTTGCACACTGCGTGTCACATACGGATGTTAATCAGTGGTACGTCAACGGATCACGGAAATTTTTTATTTTGCTCTTCGGTGCTTGAGTTTTTATAATCTCTCTGTACTCACATATGAGCCGAGGTGCTTTTGGTAGTTGGCACATGGCCGTTGGCGTGCGCAGTGTCGTGATAGTCAAGCAGACGACAGTGTGCCACCGTGCATCAACGATCAAAGCGTGTTAATATATATATATGTATATACACATATATATATTTTTGTTATAAGTGCCAGTTGCTATTTAACGAAGGAGATTATAAAATAGCGAGGATATCCATTGGTTTATCGTGAGTTTTCACCTGTTATAGAAAATATTTCCATTGATTATGAGGCGGTGGAAAATCGATCGCGACTGCGCTCCTCACTTTATCCTTCTCTTCTCGGATTATCTCCCTCTTTCGTGTATTATCTGAGGTGGTGCGCGCCTCTACTACCTCTGTCCTCTATTATCAATGGTTTTTTTTTCCTTCCGCAATGCTCGCTAGTGTCTCAGGACAAGGGTCGACAGGATTGTTGATTCATCGCAGATGATTTGAAAGAAATTCATGCAATTTATTACAGTCGATTATACCATTACTCTCGAATTTACGTATATTTTATGAATTGGGTATTCTTCGTTTTCCTTTTTTAACATCGTTAATATACGTAAATGCATGAATATTTTATTAGGGAACGAAAAAAAAAAATATCTTTATTGATTGGATGAATAATTACATAAATAGACAAATAATTAATAATGGTAAGGGAAAAAAGTTTAATGGATTTTTATGGAAAAACACCTCTTTTTATTAAATAACAATTTTAGACACGTAAAAAAAAAGAATTTTAATATATTTACCGAATAATTACATTATTCGAAAATTAATAAATGATATTACTACAAAAATTGCGCGAATTATCGTCGCATGTGCTTCCGTATATCCGGAATTTGTGCATGCTGTGATTTTGTCGCATTATCCTTGGCTGTCAATCTGAGTTGAAACTAATTTTTTTTTATTTATTCTGATTTTCTTTTTTTTAAGTACTAATGAATATTGTCCGAAATTATTAGCTAAAAAATTGAAAAAATGGAATACTTATAATTTTGCTTCGTTTTGGAGAAGTTTTTCCCAAGTAAAAAAATTATTAGAGAGTATATAAAAAATTTATATAGTTTTAAACATAGAATTGGGCATATATAGTTTTTATAAAATCTATATACAATTTATGTACAATTTATACGTAAACCCAACTTTACAGGTGATCTTATATATAAATTGTATATAGATTGTATATAGAGTTTATACCGACTATATTAATGCCCAATTCCATATGTCGGACTATATATAATTTTTTTACTTGGATTTGGTTTCGGGAATATTATTTTTTCGAGATTTTTGTGCCAGTTTCATTCACTAATCCAGCTGAAATTTGGTATGCCGGTAGAGAAAGTTACGCTCCTTTCTTTGCAAATGCAACAATTGAACCAACTGGTCAGGTTTTTATAAAACTTTTAATTTTTCGAAAAAAAGTCTGTACGTTTTATAGCTACCGCAATTTTTTGGCTAATGAGGTAAATAGTTGTTCACAAATAATGATGAAGGACGATCGGAATTGAATTTGAGCTAAATCTATAAAGCGGTCCTTTATAAATTTTCTACAATATCGAAATATTTTAGTATCAATATTAGTGATTTTTTTTAGTGTTAATTATCAAATTTTTACGTTATTATAAAAAAATTATATTCTGCAATGTTTTCACATTTCATCAACATTTATCTTCTGATTTATAAAATATCAATTATTTTGTAAAAATTATCTGCGGTTTTTATGAGAAGATAATAAGTTTAAAAAACGAAGTTATGACAAACAAAATTTCACGCATATAAAAAAAATAATTGTGAAAAATCTCCGTACTTTCACAATTTTTTGGAAAATTTTAATTAAAATTAATTTTTTTTGCAGTTATTTAAAAACTTTAACAACTTTTAATGAGCACTGCATGAAATGGTATGAAATAATTATTATTATCATAAATTTTTATTTTTAAAAGTGCTTACACCACTTAAACCACTGATTTTAAGAATGTTCCATAATTCATTCGTCGTTAATCCGACAAATAGTTCGAAAATTATGGCAATACAAAAATGAATGGCCCGATTTAATCACAGGTTAAAAAAATATTCAAAAAATCATACTAATTTCGTCTACCGTTGGTAAAAGATTTAATGTATAAACTCAAATTAAAACGTCGTGTTTGATATAAACGTCCTTTTTATATTACATCATATTTGCATATTAAATTTAATTAACGAATATCTGCATTAAAACTTCCTTATATTTGATTTCCGATTTTTTTTAAAACGCTGAATATGTACAATAATAAACCTTTTGAAAAATACATAGATTACGTAAGTCGCAAAGGTTTGCGCAAGAGGTTCGTGTTGGCGGTTTCGAAAATGTGAGAACGAGACTGCGACTGGTTAACTCGGCGCCTCTGCAAACTCGTATATTCGCGTATGATTTGCATGTGAAATTACGTCTTACGAAGTCTTCTACGAGTATCAAATAATATTTACGTCGAAATTCATGTAAACGAAATAATGAGGTACAACATCGTATGATGGGAATATGACTCTAGCCACAACTTTGTGGTGAGGAGTGTTGTTTTTATTACTCAATCGTGAAGAACGGTGGTCGACGGGATAGCGAGGCTTCGTACCTATGTATTATCAATGTACCCGTGCGTGGTAATACAGGACGTGCAGGCGTCGCACGTGTTATAATCTCTCAATGAGTGCCATTTCCCATCAAGGTCATGAGCGACTACCTTAATTTGTGCCTAGTTCCAATCAACCATGACCTTCAATTACTTTATCAACATATATGTACGTCGTTTCGTGAAATCGTATGGATATGCGATAAAGAATTTTTACGCGAATTCCCTTACCATTATTTCGTTTAGAAACAAGAAGCATTTTCTATTTTAATCAATTAAGTTTATGTGAACAAAGAAAGTTGTATAGTGGGAAGTTCTAGCAGAATACCCGAAAATTCTGCAAATTTTAGAGATCTTTTTTTGCCGCAAATTCCCCCTTTTTCGAATTCTACAAAAAGTTTAGGCATATTTTATTTGAATCGGCTCAGTTTCCGCGGGAAAAAATAATTGCATGGCGATCACTGATCAGAGTATAACATAGAAATTCTGAAAAATATAGGATTTTGTTTTTTGCGCAAATACCCTTATTTTTTATTTCATACAAAGCATAAGCTTAGGGGCCGTCCATAAATAACGTCACCACCGATTTGATGTTTTTGGACCCCCCCCCTCCCCCTGGTTACGTGTCGTCACAATTGCTCCCCCCAAACGTGACATCACGCGATCTCGCCTGACCCCCCCTCCATAAAGTAAAAATAATTTCAATTTTTGTATTATCAAAAAACGTTTTATATATATCATACATAATCGAACGATAATAAATATATTTATATTATTTATGAATAGTAGGAACAATAATGTAACTTTTCATACACCGGTTAACAAAAACGTAAATACTCTGTTCGTTGATTAAAAATGCTCCAAGACTAGTAAAAACGAAGATTACAAATGAAATAATCGGAAGAGATCATTTCGTTATAGTGAAATGGAAATTTAAAAAAATTTCCCAAGGGATTGAGAAATTTTGCGTGAGGTTTTACATGGTGGCCGCGGTGAGGGAAAACCGGAAAAACCGGGAAAAGTCAGGGAAATAAAAAAAGTTGCAAAGTTGAACTTTGCACATTGCTTCCTCATTATTTTTTATTTTTCACAAAGCGATCTCTATGAAGCTTATTTACTAATTTTGGCTTCCTCATAGCGGAAGCTTTGTGAAAAATGTAAATTAATGACAAAGGAATGTACGAAGTTCAACTTTGCAACTTATTTCGTTACTTTTCATTTTTTCAAAATTTCAAAATCACGTAAAATCTTAATCGCTTTACCGATCATTACCAAATTTTGTACGTAGCAGCGCTGAGTATTATTTATTGTCTGTATAAAATTTCAGCTGATTTGTTAATGTTTAACGTGAGTTAGAGCAAAACATAAATTTTTCAAAAAATTCAAAATCCTATATAATCCGAACCCCTGTACCGATCATCACCAAATTTGGTACATAGCAGCATTGCATGTTATTCTTCATCTGTAGAAAATATCAGTTGATTTCGTGAGATTTTACAGGAGTTAGAGCAAAACGTAAATTTTTTTAAAAATTCAAAATCTCATAAAAACGGAACCTATTTGTAGATTCGCCCCCAATTCAATACCGATCCTTCTTTAAGGCGGCTTTATGTATCAAAAATTATTTAGCTCTATAGCTAAAAATTTGTGGGAGCTAGAGCGTGTACAGACATTTTTCGAAAATTGCAAAGTTAAATAAAAATTGAACATATTTTTGAATTTTTTTGAAAATTATCACAAGCAGTGGCATATACCTGCCGCACATGCGTGCCAAATTTTAGACCGAATGTTAAAGCCGTTCTTGAGATATGCAAGTTTGAATTTTGAATGCCGTTCACACACACACATACACACACACACACACACATACACACACACACACACACATCCATACATACATTTTTTCTAAATCACTTTTCTCGACGTTTTAGACAATTTTAAGCATACTGACATGAAAATCTCGAAAAAAAATTTTTTCACGAAAACAAAGCTTCCTCTATGAGGAAGCAAAATTGATCAGGGAATCAGGAAAAAGTCAGGGAATATCGAAATTAGTCAAGGAAAAAGTAGATGGTTGCCAAAATTTCAATAACTGAATAAAAATCCATAAAAGAAAGTCTTGGAAAAAAAAACAACCAAAAAATATTTGAAAAGAAAAAAAAACAAATAAAAATTGATATAAACATTACAACATAAATCTATTCGAACAAATCGAAGCACTCAACAAAAAAGTTTAAAAAGTGTTATATATTACTAAAATAAGTATTACACTTCACATCAGTATTTAATCGGATTTAAAGCATTATAATTCCAAAGAACGTTTATATTTTGAAAGAGAAAATATATCTTCAAAAGTACTATTCGTTGTTGATCGAGAAATAAATAACTTATCAAAAACACGTATCTGTTTCTAATACATTTTTTATTATTCGCGTTATAAATGTTTTAGTAAATGTCCTTAAAATTTCGGTCAGGGAAAATTGATAAATTAGTCAGGGAAAAATCAGGGGAAAGTCAGGGAATTTTTTCCGAAAAAAAACGGCCACCATGATTTAAAAAAAAAATGGAAATGCGTGACGTCACAATTGTGACTCCCGCCCCCCTCCTCTATCGACACAAAACGTCACTTTTTTCGGGACCCCTCCCCCACCCCCCTTGTGTGGTGACGTCATTTATGAACGGCCTCTTATCTTATGTTAATCAATTAAGACTTCAGGGGAAAAAATTGTACGGTAACTACTGAGAGAAAAATAACATGGATATTCTCAAATTTTAGAGAATTATTTTTTTGCGCAAATGTGATTTTGATCAGTTTAGTTTTTGGGAAAAACATCGTTTTCTCCAAATGCTGATCGAATTGAAATGGTCATTCCCATTTTGTAAAATTGGTTCGTATGACGTAGACGAAGACTGTAATTGACATTTGTATTAATCAGGATTATGTAAAACTGTATGATTCATAAGTAGATCTGATATAAACATGGGCAACAGGAGGTCATGACATAAAAATAAATGGACTTATTTCCGACATCAAAAGATAGTCAACGTCTTCTTCTACAGGAAGTTGTACTTGAACACGCTGTGAGAAGTCATGAGCAGGCATCGGTTTTTGTGTGACATTGTGTGATCCGGGATCGTCAATCAACACCGAAATGCGATTAAACGACCGCGGCAGATTTCGTGAGAAGAATCGGACTACCCGGAAGTTCATTATTTCCCCGCTGTCATATAGTGATCGGCCACTAGTAGGAGCACTTGCGAGAAACGACAAAAAAGCGTATAGCGCCCAAAGCAACGGACCAGAATTAATGGAAAAATTCTCGGAGATAATACTGTGCCTCGGGATATTTCTTATCGGTTCTGCTGCGTCATCAGTGGCGACTATTAATTAATTGTATACAATTTTTTAATAAGGGCACAATGTTATCCTGATGCTGGATTAAATAGGTTGAGGACGCTGTCATCTAGCGGACAGTTAGAAAAGCTCGACGCTTTTCGCGGTTCGTACAAACGGATTCGATGGGCAATTCGCTCCGTGCAAGTCAACCGCGGCGCTATCTGTTGGCTCGTAAATGCGAAAAACTTGGAGACTATGGCTGTAAAATGGGTGAGGAGAATCGTTAAAAAATGTGATAAAATGAAATTAAAGACGTATTTTGGGATGAACTTCACATAATTGTGTACAGCATTTTTTGTTATAATATAATCTAATGAAACACTTAAGTGAATTATAATCATTACGCATATTTGCATGATTGTTCGATGCATTTTGAGATTACCTATGTATTTCGCTGTTGAAAACTGGTAGAATTTGCATTCGCTATTTACACTATTATTTTTACAATTTGATGTACAACAAGTAGAATGTCCCATTTTATTAAATAACGCGATTCTTATGCATCGGAGTTTTTAAATGTGATTCTCATTTTTGTCACTCAGCGCGTGCACGTCGATTCGTTTATCCCCTCCAAAGGCTTGCACGGAGCGAATAGTCTGATCATTACGCAAATGTGTACAGCCGGCTCGATATTTTGCAATGTAATACAGAGCACATGGTGGCCCAATAAAAAGAGTGGAAACTTTTTTTTGATTTTTTAATTATTTAAATTTATACTAATAATGCTAAAACCACTAACTAATTCATGAAGCTCTGAAGTAACTTTGTAAAGGTGAAGAGCTTCCTCGTTTAGAAAATATTTTCTTAGTTATTGAGCACTATTCTGAATAAAAATAGTGAAAGAATAACGGTTAAAAAATGAACTTTTAAAATTTTTACACGCAAATACTTTTTTTTAAAATAAAATTACTATTTAGGATGCATTCGGAATATAATTACATAAATTTTAATTGTTTTTTCTCTTTTAAAAAAATTGAAACCCTGAATATATTTTTGGAGGATTTATGTAAACATCATCACTTCATCACTGTTGAATACATTGTCAACATGTCTTTTCCCTTCATTTGCGCAAAAATATTTTTTTTTTTTCATAGATTTTTTAAAAATTGTATAAACACATTCTGTTAGAACTTTACAAATTGTGGAATCACATTATAAATACATACATCCTAAATATTAATTTCGTGAAAAAAGCGTATTTATATGAGAATATAAAAAACAAATTTTCCACATATTTACATAATGTAGCGTCTGAGTGTTTCGATTTGCGGCAATTTTGAATGATAACCAGCGATGTCCATTTCCTGGATCCAGCTGATGAAGGATATAAAACTTACCTTGTGAATCGGAAGGATTAATGGAATAAAAATACGACTGGTTCACTTCGAAGTCAAAATTGTTCTGTTTGATTCTTTCAAAATCTTTTTGAGGTGAGGCTACGAGAGATCATACAAGAGTTCTCGTATCCAGCGCTTTCGCAGCCAATCCCAATGCATGCATTCCCATAATACTTGATAAGCGAAGGGCCGACGGCACTCCACTCATTGATAGTTCAGTTCAATAACAGCGGCGCATGCCGTCGTCACATGGCGTTAGCCAAAAAAGGAGGAGAAGAAGAAGAAGAGAAGAATTTAATGACAAACACTCGAACCTATGTATAATAAATATCCATGTTTATTCTACATAGTTTCTCGACGTCTTTTCGATAATTAACATTAGTTTTAAGGGTAGGTGAAACATGTACCACGTGACATATGAGTCCGAGAGAGATAGTTGCATTTTTTCGGGCACCGCCATTCGGAGGCTATTGATATTTTGGAAAAAAGGAATATGTCACTGGACGAACAATTAAACTGCCCTTCCAGTGACATATTTCTTTTTCTCGAAATGTCTACGGTTTCTGCATATTATTGTTTACGGTTTTTGTTACCGACTGAGTAGATTTCGCCTCGCCTTAAGATGATGTGCTACATGTCGTCTGTCTCTCTCAGATCGCCATAAGTGCGAGTGAGATGGCTGACATCTTCGCCACGGTTGATTTTTCGAATAAAAGTTCGAATAAAAGTACGGTTTTTGTTACCGACTGAGTAGATTTTTCGAATAAAAGTCGAGAAGTACTGACTGCAGAGTGCCAAGATGCAGTCAGTACTTCTCGTATTTTGCCTGAAATATCAATTGTAACCAAGAACAACGCTTTACAGTTTTTGTTACCGACCGAGCAGTAGCACATCATCTTAAGGTGATGTGACACATGTTCGAAAACTGCTGGGAAACTGCAATCGGTATAAAAAATTGTAATCAAAACTACTCAGTGGCGCTTAATATTTTATATGAAAAAAAAAATAGGTTTTATTCCGTCGTAGATAGACGAAGTCAAAGCTAATTTGCTTTTGTCTGAAATATTAACCGGCTTTGAGTAGATTTGATTACAGTTTTCGATATCGATTGCAGTTTTCGAACATGTGTCACATTACCTTAAGGGGATGTGACACAGACTCAGTCGATAACAAAAACTGTAATCAATCTTTCAGGGAACGCCGAACGTTTTTTGATAAAAGAAAAGTTTTACATTCATTGATCTCTTAAGGATGTTCGACTGTTTCACACTAGTCAAATCAATGGTACATTTTTGTAATTGTTTCATTAAAGTTTAATGCATTAAATAACTGTAGTGGAGCGTTAATTTGTATTGAAGCATGTACACTTAACCGAGAGAAAAATAAATAGTGACGGATTTGCATAAATATTAACTGATTAACGTTACTTTCCGATGGGATATATTTTCGTTCAGTTTTTTCCAAGAATAATCAATAATTATTAGCCACTTTTAATGAATGATGGCTCATTCTCTTTCTTAAAAGATGCTCTACAAATTGACCGGCTGGATATTTGATATTATCGATCGTTTAATAATTATAGCTATTTGTTTATGAAAGTAGTTTGATTTTTGTTAAACAACAAGCTATAATTATCAAACGATCAATAATATCAAACATCCAGTTGGTCAATTCGTAGAACATCTTTTCAGAAAGAGAATGAGCCATCACTCATCAAAATTGGCTAAAAATTATAGATTATTCTTGGAAAAAAGTGAACGAAAATGTATCCCATTGGAAAGTAACGTTAATTAGTTAATCTGTATGCAAATCCGGCACTATTAATCTTTCTCTGCGTTAAGCGTACATGCTTCAATTCAAACTATTCTCTACTATTTTTATTTAATGCATTGTACTTTAATAAAACAATTACAAATATTTAGCACTGATTTGACTAGTGTGCAATAGTCGAACATCCTTAATTCTGCATGATGTAAAACCTTCATCATTTTTCCCAAAAATGATCAAGTTTCTGAGAATTCTTGTTCCGAAAGATATTCACTATCTTTCTCGCACTCATGGAGGTTTCGCCTCACCTTAAATATACATATCATAAGAATGAGAGCTTTGTAGGTGAAGCTGTGTGCTCGTGCTACGCTCTTCTCATGTTATATCCATTATCTGTAACTAATATTTAACATTATTACTAAGCATTATAATAAGTCACCGTTAACGAATTTCTAATCTCTCAGGTTATAATTATTCTATTTAATTCATCAACAATAATGCTAATTGTATTATGCTGCAATCAGATCCTATTGAATGAACCGCGTAAAACAATGGTGTACAGTGCTGCCCGTTAATCCCGTTTAAACGAACCACGAAAAGAGTCGAGCTTTTCCAACTGTCCGCTAGATGGCCATATCCTTAAAATCGATTAAATTCAGCAGCAACATTGCGTCCTTACAAAAAAAATTCTATACGATTAATATTTGCTACCGATGTCGCAAAGGAAGCAATGAGAAATATCACAAGGCACAGTATTATCTTGGAAAATTTTTCCATAATTTTTGGGCCGTTGGTTTGGGCGCTAGAGGTTTTTTTGTCGTTTCTCGCAAGTGCTCCTACTAGTGGCCGATCAGTATATAAGAGTGGCGAAATAGTAAACTTTCGGGTAGTCCGATTCTTCTCAAGAACCTGCCGCGATCGTTCACTCGCACTACAGTGTTGACTGACGACCCCGGAGAACTCTCCAAGAAACCAATTTGCCTGATTCATGACTTGTCATAGCCTGTATCACGTACAATAACCTTCTTGTAGAAGAGACGATGACTATCTTTTGATGTCGGAAATCAATTCATTTTTTTATGTGTACGACCTATTGTCTCTTGTTATTACAGAAGCTCCTTATGAATCATATAGTTTTACACGATCCTGATTAATAACATATTCGTCTATATCGTAAGATTAATTTTGTTTTTGTTGATTTTTATTGAAGTTCTTATTGAATTTTAAATGAAAACATATTTGCGAAGGATTTTCATTTATATTTTAAAGGTGGTTTTGTTGAATTTAATAGTAAACAAAATATTATGTAAACTTCGCCATTTTATAAATTTCTTGTTGTCAAATTAGAGGGAAGAAATAAGTTAATACATTTTCTAAATTTACACCGAAAAAAATGATTAATTTGATACAAAGAAAAAAAAGGCTAGAAATAATTTGCAAAATAAAAATAAATTGTTTTTGTACTTATTTGTAGAACTGAAAATTGACCGTAAAACATTTGCAATAAGAGCTTTGTAGGGAAAGCTCGTGCTACACTGTTCTCATGTTATATCCATTATTCGTAAATAATATTATTACTAAGCATTATAATAAATCACCGTTAATGAATTTTTAATCTCTCAGATTGTAATTATTCTATTTAATTCATCAACAATAATGCTAATTGTATTATTTTTCCAATCAGAACCTTTTGAATGAACCGCGTAACACAATGGTGCACAGTGCTGCCCGTTAAGAGGAGGGAGTCAGGTAAAAAAAAATTGATTTTGGAAATTCAATATCATCCAAATCCTATTGTATATAAAAATGCCCAATGCACTATATTGTTGGTGCTCGATGAAAGGATATTTGACTGTCGTCTGACTTGCATATGCTTTTCAATATTATCTTAAGCAAAGTTCTTAGGTTTTTCATTCTGCGTATGGTTCAGATCATGATTATTTTCTTCTTCATGAAAAGGTACACCGGCTAAATGGAGCAAACTATTTTTTTTCATTCTGAAAGTAAAGTTAATCACTGATTTAGAAAATAGCATAAAATTTATTTATTAATAATTATGTCACTTAAAAAATATTACCGTTTATTAATATTTGTTCCATTTAGCCGGTGTATCTTTTCATGAAGAAGAAAATGAGACGTCAACCATTCCAATCTGCCTAGTAGTTTGATCTGAATAATGCGCAGAATGGAACACCTAAGAATTTTGCTTAAGATAATATTGAAAAGTATATGCAAGTCAGACGAGAGTAAAAAATCCTTTCGTCGAGTACCAACAATATATTGCGTTGGGCATTTTGATATGCAATAGGATTTGGATGATATTGAATTTCCAAAATCAATTTTTTTTTTGCCTGACTCCCTCCCCTTAATCCCGTCTGACTGAACCACGGAAGGAGTCGACCTTTTCCAACCGTCCGCTAGATGGCCATTTTCTTAAAATCGATTAAATTCAGCAGCAACATTGCGTCCTCACAAAAAAAATTCTATATGATTAATATTTGCCACCGATGTCGCAAAGGAAGCAATGAGAAATATCACAAGGCACAGTAGTATCTTGGAAAATTTTTCCATAATTTTTGGGCCGTTGGTTTGGGCGCTAGACGTTTTTTTGGCGTTTCTCGCAAGTGCTCCTACTAGCGGCCGATCAGTATATAAGAGTGGCAAAATAGTAAACTTTCGGGTAGTCCGATTCTTCTCAAGAAACTTGCTGCGATTGTTCGATCGCATCTCGGTGTTGTTTGACGATTTCGGAGAAATCCACAAAAACCAATTTGCCTGATTCTAGACTTTTCATAGCCTGTTTCACGTACAATAACTTCTTGTAGAAGAGACGATGACTATCTTTTGATGTCGGAAATTAATTCATTTTTTTATGTGTATTACCTGTTGTCTCTTGTTATTACAGGAGCTCCTTATGAATCATATATAGTTTTACATGATCCTGATTAAAAATATATTCGTCTATATCGTAAGATTAATTTTCTTTTTATTAATTGTTATTGAAGTTCTTATTGAATTTTAAATAAAAACACATTTGCGAAGGGTTTTCATTTATATTTTAAAGGTGGTTTTGTTGAATTGAAAAGTAAACAAAATATTAGGTAAACTTCGCCATTTTACAAATTTTTTGTTGTCAAATTAGAGAGAAGAAATAAGTTAATACATTTTCTAAATTTGAACCAAAAAAAATATTAATTTGATACAAAGAAAAAAAAGGCTAGAAATAATTCGCAAAATAAAAATAAATTGTTTTTGTACTTATTTGTAGAACTGAAAATTGATAGTAAAATGTTTGCAATATAAATGGACAATTTCTGTGGATGTATATGAATAATTTTGTATTTGCCATAAGAGGTTTGTAGGTAAAGCTGTGTGCTCGTGCTACGCTGTTCTCATGTTATATCCATTACCTGTAAATAATATCTAATATTATTACTAAGCATTATAATAAGTCACCGTTAACGAATTTTGAATCTCTCAGATTGTAATTATTCTATTTAATTCATCAACAATAATGCGAATTGTATTATTTTTCCAATCAGAAGCTTGTGAATCAACCGCGTAAAACAATGGTGCACAGTGCTGCCGGTTAATCCCGTTTGAGCGAACCACGAAAAAAGTCGAGCTTTTCCAACCGTCCGCTAGATGGCCATGTCCTTAAAATCGATTAAATTCAGCAGCAACATTGCATCCTTACAAAAGAAATACTATACGATTAATATTTGCTACCGATGTCGCAAAGGAAGCAATGAGAAATATCACGAGGCACAGTATTATCTTGGAAAATTTTTCCATAATTTTTGGGCCGTTGGTTTGGGCGCTAGACGTTTTTTTGTCGTTTCTCGCAAGTGCTCCTACTAGTGGCCAATCAGTATATAAGAGTGGCGAAATAGTAAGCTCTCGGGTAGTCCGATTCTTCTCAAGAACCTGCCGCGATCGTTCACTCGCACTTCAGTGTTGACTGACGATCCCGGAGAACTCTCCAAGAAACCAATTTGCCTGATTCATGACTTGTCATAGCCTGTTTCACGTACAATAACCTTCTTGTAGAAGAGACGATGACTATCTTTTGATGTCGGAAATCAATTCATTTTTTTATGTGTACGACCTATTGTCTCTTGTTATTACAGAAGCTCCTTATGAATCATATAGTTTTACATGATCCTGATTAATAATATATTCGTCTATATCGTAAGATTAGTTTTGTTTTTATTGATTGTTATTGAAGTTCTTATTGAATTTTAAATGAAAACACATTTGCGAAGGGTTTTCATTTATATTTTAAAGGTGGTTTTGTTGAATTTAATAGTAAACAAAATATTATGTAAACTTCGCTATTTTATAAATTTTTTGTTGTCAAATTAGAGGGAAGAAATAAGTTACTACATTTTCTAAATTTTCACCGAAAAAAAGATTAATTTGGTACAAAGAAAAAAAAGGCTAGAAATAATTCGCAAAATAAAAATAAATCGTTTTTGTACTTATTTGTAGAACTGAAAATTGACCGTAAAACGTTTGCAATAAGAGCTTTGTAGGTAAAGCTCGTGCTACGCTGTTCTCATGTTATATCCATTATCTGTAAATAATATCTAATATTATTATTAAGCATTATAATAAGTCACTGTTAATGAATTTTTAATCTCTCAGATTGTAATTATTCTATTTAATTCATCAACAACAATGCTAATTGTATTATTTTTCCAATCAGAACCTTTTGAATGAACTGCGTAAAACAATGCTGCCTGTTAAGAGGAGGGAGTCAGGTCAAAAAAATTGATTTTGGAAATTCAATATCATCCAAATCCTATTGCATATAAAAATGCCCAATGCACCATATTGTTGGTGCTCGATGAAAGGATTTTTTACTGTCGTCTGACTTGCATATGCTTTTCAATATTATCTTAAGCAAAGTTCTTAGATTTCCCATCTGCGCATGATTCAGATCAAACTACTAGGCAGATTGGAATTGTTGGCGTCTTATTTTCTTCTTCATGAAAAGATACACCGGCTAAATGGAGCAAACTATTTTTTTTTTCATTTTGAAAGTAAAGTTAATCACTGATTTACAAAATAGGATAAAATTTATTTATTAATAATTATGACACTTAAAAAATATTACCTTTTATTAACATTTGCTCCATTTAGCCAGTGTAGTTTGATCTGAATCATGCGCAGAATGGAAAACCCATGAACTTTGCTTAAGATAATATTGAAAAGCATATGCAAGTCAGACGACAGTAAAAAATCATTTCATCGAGTACCAACAATGTATTGCATTGGGCATTTTGATATGCAATAGGATTTGGATGATATTGAATTTCAAATATCAATTCTTTTTACCTGACTCCCTCCCCTTAAAGTAGTTCTGTCGCGAAGGCAATCCAAACTCATATGCATGAATTTTTGACATGTTGTAATTTAGCTATTCAATTTTACTTGTACAAAATCTTGAAGGCTTTTACCGAGTATTTGAATAAACAATTAAAACTTGAAAATTGATCTTTTTACACGTTGCTCACGGGAGGGCTGGAAAAATTGATCTTTAAATCGAAAATTAACATACTTAGAACAAAGATAGAGAAAAAATAAAAAGTACTACGGATTCACAAATCATTCAGGACTTGATGCATCATAAAAAAAGGTGATGTCTCCGGAATAATGTTTAATTGGACCAAGGTCAAAGTGCATGATACCGGGCCAAATGACGTTTCCTAACCTAATTATCGTAAAAATAAAGTCAGATCCGCAGTAAACATATCAACTATTTACAAATAAGCGTTTTAATTTGATTACGACAATTTCGAAGGATTCTCGATTATTTTTTATATTATTATTGAGGCAGTCAAAGTGATGTGTATAATTATTTTTTAATGTCATATAGACTCTGAGATTTATGACTCCGGCGTACCGGCAGAACTACCTTAATCCCGTTTGACTGAACCACGAAAAGAGTCGACCTTTTCCAACCGTCCGCTAGATGGCCATATCCTTAAAATCGATTAAATTCAGCAGCAACATTGACATCCTTACAAAAAAATTCTATACGATTAATACTTGCTACCGATGTCGCAAAGGAAGCAATGAAAAATATCACGAGGCACAGTATTATCTTGGAAAATTTTTCCATAATTTTTGGGCCGTTGGTTTGGGCGCTAGACGTTTTTTTGTCGTTTCTCGCAAGTGCTCCTACTAGTGGCCGATCAGTATATAAGAGTGGCGAAATAGTAAACTTCCGGGTAGTCCGATTCTTCTCAAGAAACTTGCTGCGATTGTTCAATCGCATCTCGGTGTTGTTTGACGATTTCGGAGAAATCCACAAAAACCAATTTGCCTGATTCTAGACTTTTCATAGCCTGTTTCACGTACAATAACTTCTTGTAGAAGAGACGATGACTATCTTTTGATGTCGGAAATCAATTCATTTTTTTATGTGTACGACCTGTTGTCTTTTGTTATTACAGTCGCTCCTTATGAAGCACATAGTTTTACACGATCCTGATTAATAACATATTCGTGTATATCGTAACATTAATTTTGTTTTTATTGATTTTTATTGAAGTTCTTATTCTTATTCGATTTTAAATGAAAACATATTTGCGAAGGGTTTTCATTTATATTTTAAAGGTGGTTTTGTTGAATTTAATAGTAAACAAAATATTATGTAAACTTCGCCATTTTACAAATTTTTTGTTGTCAAATTGGAGGGAAGAAATAAGTTAATACATTTTCTAAATTTACACCGAAAAAAAAAATTAATTTGATACAAAGAAAAAAAGGCTAGAAATAATTCGCAAAATAAAAATAAATTGTTTTTCTACGTATTTGTAGAACTGAAAATTGATAGTAAAACATTTGCAATATTAATGGACAATTTATGTGGACGTATATAAATAATTTTGTATTTGCAATAAGAGGTTTGTAGATAAAGCTGTGTGCTCGTGCTACGCTGTTTTCATGTTATATCCATTATCTGTAAATAATATCTAATATTATTACTAAGCATTATAGTGAGTTACCGTTAACGAATTTTGAATCTCTCAGATTGAATTATTCTATTTAATTCATCAACAATAATGCAAATTGTATTATTTTTTCAATCAGAACCTTTTGAATCAACCGCGTAGAACAATGGTGCACAGTACTGCCGGTTAATCCCGTTTGTACGAACCACGAAAAGAGTCGAGCTTTTCCATCTGTCCGCTAGATGGCCATATCCTTAAAATCGATTAAATTCAGCAGCAACATTGCGTCCTTACAAAAAAAATTCTATACGATTAATATTTGCCACCGATGTCGCAAAGGAAGCAATGAGAAATATCACGAGGCACAGTATTATCTTGGAAAATTTTTCCATAATTTTTGGGCCGTTGGTTTGGGCGCTAGATGTTTTTTTGTCGTTTCTCGCAAGTGCTCCTACTAGTGGCCGATCAGTATATAAGAGTGGCGAAATAGTAAACTTTCGGGTAGTCCGATTCTTCTCAAGAAACTTGCTGCGATTGTTCAATCGCATCTCGGTGTTGTTTGACGATTTCGGAGAAATCCACAAAAACCAATTTGCCTGATTCTAGACTTTTCATAGTCTGTTTCACGTACAATAACTTCTTGTAGAAGAGACGATGACTATCTTTTGATGTCGGAAATCAATTCATTTTTTTATGTGTACGACCTATTGTCTCTTGTTATTACAGAAGCTCCTTATGAATCATATAGTTTTACATGATCCTGATTAATAATATATTCGTCTATATCGTAAGATTAATTTTGTTTTTATTGATTGTTATTGAAGTTCTTATTGAATTTTAAATGAAAACACATTTGCGAACGATTTTCATTTATATTTTAAAGGTGGTTTTGTTGAATTGAAAAGTAAACAAAATATTATGTAAACTTCGCCATTTTACAAATATTTTTTTATCAAATTAGAGGGAAGAAATAAGTTAATACATTTTCTAAATTTACACCGAAAAAAATATTAATTTGATACAAAGAAAAGAAAAAGGCTAGAAATAATTCGCAATATAAAAATAAATTGTTTTTGTACTTATTTGTAGAACGGAAAATTGTCAATAAAACGTTTGTAATATTAACGAAGAATTTCTGTGTACATATATGAATAATTTTGTATTTGCCCCATGGCAAAATATTTTTAGTTTCACGTATGAAACCATTTTTTTTTCTTATGAAACTAGCAGCTAATAAAATTAAATATTCATAAACCGAAATTAGCAGATTTTCGCCTGACTCTCTCCACGTAAATCTTTCTCCGTTGGTTGAGCGTTGTCGCGTCATTAATCTCGAGGTAAAGTCAACGCCTCGACCATATCCGCCAATACTTGAGGTGCCGCGACGTTTAAAGTGTATGTTCAAGGTTCTCGAGCCCAGACATCGTTGAGTCGCATCGATTTGTATCACAAATGTACGACATTTGGAACTTTTGATAGCTACGCGAAAAAACGTATAATATCATATTTTAAACAATTACTAATTAATAAACACTAATAAAAAATGTTTCAATTGATTAAATAATTATACAATAAATTTAATCAATAATTGTCTGCTGAAAGTTTGTTTATATTTATATTCGAACTCCGATATATAAACAAAAAAAATTATATAGTTTGGCCTTGCTTTTACATTGCTTCCCCATTTTTCAACTTCCTCGGAGCTACGAGGAAATATGTTGATCAATTTTTACCTTTTAAAGGTGACAAAGGTTCTTTAAATTAATTTTTTGTTTTAATTTAAAGTTTCTTCATAGAAACATAAAGGAGAGGAAAGTATTGTTCATTTGGGAAACTAAACATGAGGAAAAAACGTGCAAGGCTCAATTTTGCAACCTTCCATTAAATTTTAAGTGAAAAATTCAATGTTCTACAAACTATGAATGCCTCTGTCGGTTTTTACTGTATTCGGTCCCAAACATCCGTGAATGGCCTTAAGTTGTTGATTCTACGGTCAGTTTCAGAAAAGTAAAAGTGATGAAACAGTATAATACGTATCTTCCACTTAACTACGATGTTACCTAAGTAAATCCTAGTCTGAAAATCACCAAAGTCGACGTAAAAATTTTCTACAAAACGCATATAGATATTTTAGAAATTTTTCATTCATGGGAACTTAAAAGAATCGAGTGTAATGAATTTTTCTTAATTGTTTAAGACTGTCAAAATAATTTTATTTCCTGAAATTTTTATCTACGATTTTTCTCAAAATTACGAGTAAATAATATTTTCAATTTCGTAAAGTCCTGAACTGCACGATACATTTTTTTTAAAATCTTGAGGCATTTTTACGTAGAAAAACGAGTTTTTTTCTTCTTGTAACTTGCAACTTCGATAAATTTGGCTTTCTGCAGTTGTGAGTTAATATACAATAATCCTAAATGTCAAATTTTATGAAGATTGATAAAGGACTTCGGATTTTATAGCAATTTCAATTATACAACATTATATCTTTTTTTTTTCTTTTGACACATCTGACAAAATGGGCTGAAACTGCTACAGTTTCAGCCCATTTTGTACAACGATGTGTGATACCAAATTATGTGAAAAACAACTGAGTCGTTAGAATTTGATAAAACATTGAATTAATTAAACTCGTTGTTTAAAAAAAAGATTGCATAGTTGGACCTTGGGACTTTTCTTTGATATAAATTTATATGAAATAAATAAATAAATCTTCCGTCAGATAAATAGCGATGTCAAAACAGCTTTTAAATTACCCATTTTTATAATTGTACGAAAATTTACTAATTATAATGCATTTCGCTTTTTTATCACTATGCATTTTATTTTTCTCTAAATTCCCTTTTTTATAAATAATAAATTCAAAACGTCCTTTTTTAAGATAATTTTCATTTTATAGTAACAGGAGTTAATTAAAACAGCTCACATATAACTTATTTTAGTGATTAATTTGAGTGATAGATTTAAATTAAATTCTTTTCAGTGATGAATTTAAATTGATTACTCTTTTGAAATTTTCTCAAAGCTTCCTGTATGAGGAAGCCAAATTTGGTCACCATATTTAATATGCTGACATAAAAAACGCGACATTTCATTAAAAAAAAAAAATTTCTAAAATAATTTACCAATATCTTTTATATATTTTTTTTTCACGAAACCAAAACTTTCTGTATGACAATTTATATAAGTATACAAATAAACTTTCTGTCTTTTATGACGATTTTTGCTTCCTCACAGAGGAAGCTATTTTTTTATTCCAGAATAGTTTGTTACCAAAATTTTTTATATATATATGAGCCATTCTCTGTCAGTTCAGCCACTTTTTTTCGACCCTCTCAGATCTATCCCATAATTGGACACATTTTAGTACCACTTGAAAGCACTCTTTGTGAATTTTTTCAGATTTTTGAAACAATCCATTTGGGAAATGTATTTTTTTTTATTATTCATATAACTTCGATGGAGTAAGTCTGACAGAAAAAATACATCTACAAAAAAATGTTGTTTTTCACTCAACTTTGTAATACAATAGGTCTCATATTTTTATTCGTGTTGCAAAAGTGATATTCAGCAAAAAAAATGTTAAACAATTTTTTTCATTCATTCGGACATCTTCGATATTACTTTCAATTTTTTATAAGCTGTAGGGACCTGTATAGAACCTACAAAAAAATTGGTATAGTGGACATCGACTACTTGAAGGATTAAAAAACGAAAGAAAATTAATTAAATATATTTAATTGTCTTTTTATTTTTATATATTTTTTTATTTCACTTATTTTTTGTTATTCGTTCAAATAATCGATCCACTGAGCTACTTGACGCGTAACGACGACATGGCCTTCAGGGTTTACATACAGTTATTCGTGTGTATAGCCATTTATTGGATCAAAAATTTTGGAAAATATTTTTTTTCTCCTTCAAATAGTCGATGCCCACTATGCCAATTTTTCGTTATGTTTTTGACATATCCCTGTAGCTTGTATAAAATTGGCAGTGATATCGAAGGTGTCCGAATGAGTAAAAAAAATTGTTTAACATTTTTTTTCCTGTAAATAGCTTTTGCAACACGAATAAAATATGAGACATATTGCAATACAAAGTTAAGTGAAAAACAACATTTTTTTGTATGTGTGATTTTTTTGTCAGATTTACTCCATCAACGTTATATGAATATCAAAAAAAATATACATTTCCTAAATTGATGAATTAAAAAATCTGAAAAAAAATCACAAAGAGTGCTTTTAAGTGGTACTAAAATGTGTCCAATGATGGGATAGATCTGAGAGGATCGAAAAAAAAAGTGGCTGAACTGACAGAGAATGCCTCATATATATATTTTTTTCATGGAAACAACAATTACTTTATGACAAAAGAAAATAAAATTTATTTACGTTTCATGACTTTGTATGAAGTTTATGTGATGACTAATAGAGCGAATTATTTTGGCAGGCTCGTGCTGATTGTCAGTGACGTGTCCTCGTGCTCGCCCGGATCTCGTGGCGTGCGGAAGTGCCAAATTTCTTCTCGCTCTCTTTCGACGCTGCTATATTATAACAATAATATATATATATATTATCTTGCCAAATGCAACATTATTGCTTGAGAATAAACATGTTTATCATCCAAGTGCGTTTCCATTAAAACTTGGGATGATAAATCATTTTTCAGCCTCATTATGCAAGGAGGAAAAAAATTGGAATCATCTCTCGATTCGCGTAGTAATCATGAGACATGGTTTCTTCTCCAAAGTTTGAGCTCGACAGATTACACAAACTGGATATTACTTCAATAGTCTAGGAGTGAATTCCAGACTGCGCACATGTCCCTCGATTACTATACGAATCGAGAGATGATTCCTATTTGTATGCTCTCCGTGCGTTGCTTTATTATTTTGCTAAATTATTAATACAAACTAGTAATTTCTTTGAAATAAATTCATATAAAATAAATAAATAAATCTTTCGTCAGATAAAAAGAGATGTCAAAATAACTTTTAAATTACACATTTTTATAATTGTACGGAAATTTACTAATTATAATGCATTTCGTATTTTTATCACTATGCATTTGATTTTTCTCTACATTTCTTTTTTATAAATTATAAATTCAAAACGTCCTGTTTAAGATAATTTTTGTTTTATAGTAACAGGAATTAATTAAAACAGCTAACATAACTTATTTTAGTGATTAATTTGAGTGATAAATTTAAATGAAAATTTTGAAATTTCTTGAAATTTTGAAATTCAATCAACTCGATGAAGTTAGCCGCTCCGTGAACTTAGCCACTCCGTCCGGTTAGCCACTCCGGGGTTTTAGCCGATTGACTAAACACTACCGTCTTGTGCACGGCGGTGGCGGCAGCGGCGAAATCTTTTTATAATATAGAGAGAAATTCTTTTTAGCAATGAATATAAATTGAATTCTTTCCGGTGATAAATTTATTGAATGAAATTCTTTTTGGTGATAAATTTTTATTAAATAGAGTATCTTATAAAATACATTTTATTTTACACTATTTGATGACGATTTCGAGTCCACCGCTTTGGTATCGCATAAAAATCAACAGAATAAAGTTTGAATGCGAATACAAAGTCACCACAATTCCAGAGTACTTCGTAGATTGTACAACCGACCAAAGTTCAATAGACTTCCCCTCCCTGCACTCACGGTATGATTAAGACCCGATACGATCATATAGTTATTGTACACACATTAATCTTATTTCATACAAGAAATACATTGTTTGTACAACAAACAGCGATAAGTGCTCTTCCGGATAATTCGCGTCGCATATGAATTTGGTACGCTAAGTGAATTGCATGGTTAAAGTCATTAATATCAACGGTCTAAACAATCCGGAGTCGTCGAAAATATGTTAATTCGATTGATCACTTGTCCCTAATGAATTCTCGCTATGATGACACGTACTTTTCAAGGATTCTCGATGCGAGTATATGTGATATATATGGGGCATTCCATCCCGATACGACCTGAGTCTGAACCTCGACCTCCCCGATTTAGCTCGTAATTTTCTGAAGGATTGTTTAGACCCTCAAATGCACAAAATTTTATTTTTTTTATTTTTTCTATGCAATTTCGCTTCCTCATAGAGGAAGCTTTGTTTTCATGAAAAATTTTTTTTTTGCGATTTTCATGTCAGTACTCTCAGAATGGGCCAAAACGTCAAGAAAAGTAATTTAGAAAAAATGTGTGTATGTATGTGTGTGTGTGTGTGTGTGTGTGTGTGTATGTGTGTATGTTACACGATCGAAAAATGTACACCTTTATAACTCGGGAATGCCTTGAGATATCAAGCTGAAATTTGGTCCATAGATAGAGGGATCAAGCTTCATCGTCCATACAGATTTTTGTTAAAATCCACTTCATCGTTAAATTATTACGCGTTTTTAAATTTTTTGAAAAATGTCTGTTTACGCGATAAATCTTTCAATTTTCGAGATATTGATCTTAAAATTGGTATGAATGTGAGCTTCTATACGCCGGTGATCGCTATTGAATTTGGTTAAGATCGGTTGAACCGTTAAAATTTTATGATGTTTAGAATTTTTCAAAAAACTGACATTATCGCTCTATTGTAACTTTTGTAAAACTTAAGATAGCGAGCTCAAATTTTGTATATAAATGAACCAAT
The DNA here is from genome assembly GCA_963970395.1 of Ephialtes manifestator. Taxonomy (NCBI): domain Eukaryota; kingdom Metazoa; phylum Arthropoda; class Insecta; order Hymenoptera; family Ichneumonidae; genus Ephialtes; species Ephialtes manifestator. The sequence continues at coordinate 12,500,947 of OZ019980.1, forward strand.
ATTCAGCCATTATATATGTATAATTTAGTGACGAACGGTATGAAATTTTTGATTTTATGAAATGTTGAATTATTTTTAATAATATACATTCTCACATTCACTTTCGGAAACGCTCTAATAATCACGAAATAACGTAGTAACGAAATAGAAAAAGCGAATCCACAACATGTATATTTATCTAATTAAAACAAGGATGCAAAGTAGAACCTTGCACATTGCTTCCTCATTATTTTTCGCGTTTTACAAAGCTTCCTCTATGCGGAAGCCAAAAATTGAATAACATACTTCCTCATACAGGTAGCTTTGTAAGAAGCGAAAAATAATGAAGAAGCAATGTGCAAGGTTCTACTTTGCATCCTTTTTTTATATTATTTTAAAGTGACATATCGACGCCATAATTTAAAAATCTGAAAAATTCTGTAAAATATCATGGTTCAATATCAATATTTTCTAGCTTGGAGCCAAACTGGGGAAGATTTTTCTTTATATCGTTTTTAAGCTTTTTTTATTCAAAAAATAATTTAAAAAAATAGAAAAAGAAATCAATCTACTACAGGCGACTGGTCAAATATTTCTGTATATGAAACTGTATTTTTTAGAATTTTTTTCAGATCATTTAATTATGGGATGCTGGTGCTAGAATGTCGCTTGTATGGTGCTGCAATAGTCTTATGCAGATGCTAAAAAATGTAGCTAAATGCAAATGGGCTAAAAAAGCGGGAATTTTCGAAAATATGTTGATTCGATTCCGATTTGTAAATGCCTAATACTTATAGAAATAAAGATGATGATATGATCAGGTCTATAATTATGATTTCATAATAATAACATATGGCGATTATAAAACAATGACTAAACTTTCGAATAGCTGCAAAAATTATTATTTTGTAATAACATTTAATGGTAATCTTTTTGAAAAAAATGAAGAAACACAATTAATGCATTAAGAAAGTAATGCATTAATTATCTCTTCCATTTTTCCGCCAATTTCTTCTGATATTTAGTATTTTCTGTAGCTATTAATATGTTTACACTCTATTTTATAATCACTACATATTATTATTATGAAATCATAATTACAAAACAAACTGTACTATAAACTAGATTTCATGAATTAATGGGGCTTTACATCTCTGATTCGATTATTGACTTGTCCTTAATGAATTCTTGGTGCGACGACACGTACTTGTCAAGGATTCTCGATGCAGGTATACGTTATGTCATATACATGTACATATTTACATATATACACTTAGAGCTATATAACGCATGTTCGTGGAGGCCGCGGAACGACATGCCGGACGGATGCGCGCACTTTGACCCGTCGCATTCCCATGCTCGTGGCACTTTGGCTGTTGGCCCTACAATCTTACGCGGTACACTACGACGTCGATTTTTTAAACCTCATTTATACGGTCAAACTCCAAGTTGTTAACACCCACTCTGTAAGAACTGCATTGAAATGTTTGGACTTTTAACAAAAAGTTTTTGTCCACACTGAGAGAAGAGTTTGTTAACAGTTAACGAATCTTGGTTAAATATGGCGCAATGAACCATTTTGTTATTCTTATAGAATCTCACTTGAGCCAAATAAGATTTGTTAACCATTAACAAATGTCAGCGAGCTTCATTTGCGACAAGCAAATTTTATTTAGCTCAAGTGAGATTTAATAAGAATAACTAAATGGTTCATTTCGCGATATTTCACCAAGATTTTTTAACTGTTCACAAATGTTAACAACCTTTTCTATCAGTGCAGAGAAAAATTTTGTTGATTCCACCAAAACATTTTTTTTTTAATTATTTTTTCGGTATTGGAAATCCAGAAGGGAAAAAATGAGGAAACATTGTATAAAGTTCTACTTTGGATACTTGTTTTGAATAAATAAATAAATATTATGTCTGAATATTATTTTATTTAGATACTAAATTTGGGCTCGATATCTCAATTTTTGCAAAACTTAGAACGCACTGAGAGAAAAATCTGGTAATTTAAATAAAAATATAGTTAGAGCGACGATAATCTAACTATAAACTGTAATGTCCCAGGAGGAACGTCTATATTGTATGGTTATAGCAAATAGGGTTAGAAGTACCGGTTGTGGCCACTTTAAGAATTTTCTTATTTTCAAGTACTTGTAATTGGGACCAAATATCATAAAACTGTTTTGGACCTATACTTTTCATATCTGAGAAGAATATAATCTCAGATTTCTAGCATTAAAATCTTCATATGTATCGAGAAAACACTGGAAAATAGAAAAAAGTAGGAGCATAGCCATTTCACCAGTTCTGACCACCTATGCACCGGTTTTGGCCACAGTAAGGTACCGGTTTTGGCCATGCTTAAAATTAGAATAACTCAATATTCATTGCACTTCAAACATTTTTTAAGGTGTGTTTAATAAATCAAAATCGTATTCTTATGAAAGCATCCAATTCCTCTACACGAAAATGTCTTTAAAGCACAGATGCCATCTGTGAACCTAACTAACCTTTTTTGACATTCGTCTCCTTCGTTTTGCACTTTTTCGTAGCAGCTTTCTTTGTCACAAATAGTCATACATTATATTAATGTTTTACTCTTGACACTTTTATTTTTACTTTTACGAGAGTTCTTTCCGAAAGTAGATTTTCGCATTGAATAATGATGGGAATCTTTAACATGAAAGGTGTTCCACCGCTTTACCTTCTTTTTTACTGTACATTTCTAAGGATATATTTTTCTTAGCGTTTTTTCGTTTTTTTGTTTCTTCTTTACGAATTTATGAATTGATTGTGTAATAATTAACGAAAAATTAATGATTATATTATCATGGCCATACCCGGGACAACACGCTTATTTCATGTACCAGTTGTGGCCATCGTATTTTTTATAAATGTATAGCTTTATTTCAAACTTTTAGTACATCAACATTTGCAGTGATGACTCTTAAGATTGATATGTGCAAAGCTGCATGAAATTCACCAACTATATAATCGGAATATGTATCTAGAGCTTTCGTCAAAATCTTGTCGAATTCCGTAAGGAGTTGACAATTTGATGAATCAGCTGATGATACTTTAATTACTGACACAGTACTTTTTGTAATGGAGACAAATGGACGTCAAAATGACGATAAATGTTTCCAAAATACACATCGTTATGAAAAATTATGATTAAATACAGGTACAGAATTAAAATAGCCACGAAAAACGTATTTAAGTGTAGGGGTGGCCACAACCGGTACAGTGGCCACAACCGGTACTTCTACCCTATAAGAAAATAGTTGGATGAACCTGTGACGGCCCTATATTGCATATAAGAAGACGATTCGAATAAGAGAAATGTACTAGGTGACATTAGCGCAGTGGTTAGCGCTCTTACTCAGTACCTGAACAATCCGGGTTCGAATCCCGGTGATCACCATACATTTTCTCTCTTCGATAATTTGTCAGACCATCCGCAGTACTCACACACACCTTCCATACTCTGTCCTTTCCGACTGTTACAAACCATTAATATAATTCCCAGGAACATCTATATTTTATGGTCTTAGCAAATATAATTATGCCGTTTCGTTGCATATACGATTTCAACGTTTGTTTCCAATAACCTTGTAAATATCGGTTATTGAACCATATTATCATCGCTTCAACCATAAAACATTGCAAGCCTTCCTATATTCGGTTTATCATGTGAAATCGTTAAATCAACGATATGCTTTTCTCTGAGTGCGAAAACGTCAATTTTTTTTAAATTCATAATTCCATACAATTCAAATTTTATACAGTTCGTCACTAAATTATATATATAGGTAATGGCTGAATATTATTTCATTTAAATATAAACTTTGAGCTCGCTATTTCAAGCTTTGCAAAAGTTTGTGTGATAACGTGAATTTTTAAAAAAATTCTAAACCCCATAAAATCCGAACCGCTTGGTCGTCTTTACCCTAATTTAATACGAAAGTTTCAACTCGATAGTTAAAAATTTGTTCGTGTTAGAGTCCGTTGACGGACATTTTTCGAAATCTTAAAAATCTCATAAAAATGGGACGCGTCAATCGACTTTTTATAAAATTATTTATCAATACCAAATAAAGATTGACTAATACTCTACGTAGCTTTAAAATTTTAGTTAAAACAGCAACAAAAAGTTTCTTTGGACATTTATGAATAACATCCTTGTTGTTAAAAGTACGAAAATTTCAATAACCGCCGTATTAAAAAAAAATGTTAATGTGCTTTTAGTAATACATTAAACACATTTCACTGTTTTTTAGAATATTCAATCATATTGATAGAAAATTGTATTAATGTTTTATTGGAAGGAAAAATTAAAAAAAAAACTCAACAATTGATTCACCGAAGAATATCATAAATAAAAAATCAGGGGTTATCACTAAATTGATTTTTGTGTCATTTTGTACTGAATATTTATGCAAATTGCTATTTACCAATATGACGATATTTTTTAAAATATTTTGAAAGGTTATTTTGAAAAATTATTAATGCCACGTGATTATCGGAATAAATAAAAACAAATAGGGTAAGTTTGATGGTAATGTGACATTATAGCGTTGAACAAAATCCACTCCGTAGCATAACTCGACATATTCAATAAATGACCTCAAAATTTGTACAAATGCGCCGCGCAGCTGGTCCGCCACTGTTGCAAAAAATGTGGCTCTACTGTATACTGAAGCTTCACCTACTCTAGACTCCCTCGAGACTTCGAGGCACCGTCAACATCTTGTGCTTTTACTATGTAGTCACATATAATATTTATTCCTCGAAAAATATATATGTGCTAAAAAAAAATTTTTTTCAATTCCTCATCGACATAATTTCCTTTTACTTGCTTAAAAACGTAAACTTTCATTGAAGGTTCGTACAAAAAGAAAAGTAAATTTTTACATTCTTTATTTTTTTTTAAATCTAATTCATTAACATTTTGATAGACATACTGCAAAGTTATCAATCACGGAAATATTAAACGTTGTTCTTATTAAAAATGAATATGTACGGAGTAATGTTGATTTCATCGATATTGTTTTATAATAATAACCAGTGGTGAACGTAAATTGAGGTTTGAACTTTTCAATATCAGTTATTATAAACATTTACATGCAAAAAAATAACACGAAAAATGTTAATAAAATTGATAAGTTGTTTTTAATTTTCCTCAGTAGACACAGTACAAACTTATTCGAGCCACACTTATCACTCACTATATACCTCCTCTATTACTCTATCATAGAGATATAAGAACCCATAAGAATTACAGTCTTCTTTTTAATTTTATTAAAAAAGTATGTTAATCAATTTTGACTTCCTCATAAAGGAAAGCGAAAAATAACGAGAAAGCAATGTGTAAGGTTCTACTTTGCATCCTTGTTTTAATTAGACAAATGAACACATTGTGAATTCGCTTTTCTATTTCGTTATTCCGTTATTTCGTTATTATTAGAGCGTTTCCGAAAGTAAATGTGATAACGTATATTTTTAAAAATAATTCAACATTCTATAAAATCAAAAATTTCATACCGTTCATCACTAAATTATACACTTATAATGGCTAAATATTATTTTATTTGTATATAAAATTTGAGCTCGCTATCTCAAGTTTTGCAAAAGTTACAATAGAGCGAAAATGTAAATTTTTTGAAAAATTCAAAATTCCATAAAATCTGAACCACTTTACCGATTCGAGGGTAATTCAGTATCAAACAACATTGAATGCACCTGCTCTTATAATCAACTATTTAGCAAAACAAGTATATTTTACGAAAGTTAGAGCGCGCACATCCTTTTTTAAAAAAATTCAAAACGGCATAAAATCGAAATTTTCGCACACATTTTGTCGAAAATTGCTACAGTTGAAGAGGGTCTGCTGCTACATTTATGTGCCAACTTTGAGCTCGATATACAATACGGTTCTTGAGTTATCGGCGTTTGAATTTTCGGAGTTGTACCCACACACACATATATGGGCATATCTCACAAACCTTTCGTGTAACTCGACTGCGGAATGCTATAGTAATTAACACAGAATGAATTACGCGGGTATCAAACTTTTACTAAGATGCACGAAGCATAATCTATCTGAAAAAAAAACAATTTAATTTTATAATGCACCAATAGACTGTTTTATCCTGGTTCAAATGCGGAAGTTAATAACGTTTTCGCTTGTAACTCTGATTTCTGCATCACTTCGTACGGGTGTAGCATTGATATGCACCTTCAGAAAAATAAGAAAAAAATTATGAAATTCTGGTAAGGTGCAATGAACATAATGTACCTAATTGTAATCGCCAAACATGTCAGAAAATTAAGCGGTTATCCTATGAACGTCTGTCACGCGGTTTCAATGGTGAACCTGACATCCACCGTTATATGGTGCAGGAATAGCAGCCCAAGCTAATTGAGCCAAATGAATTGGATGCACATAAAGGTAGGATCATCACGGATTGAATAAAGTGAAATTTATGTCGGAGAGTCAATTATTTTGCTGGCAACGTTCTGCGACATGGACTCATATTGCTGCGTGGAGAATAAATGTCAGGTTTTTCGCATCGTTATCCGGCCAAACTAGTCAAGTAAGATAATTAAATACCATCTGAGTACGTTATTCTTATCACGAATTAGATGTGCGCAGATGCGCCCGATCTCAAGACGAGAAACAATTTTTTTCTGGGTCAAAATGTATTCAATTGTCATGTTCGAGAATGTCAGGTTTATAAATTCGCATAATAAATTCAAACTATTATCGTTCCTAAATTATTTAAATTATATTTTGAGTTAGTAGAGTCATTACCAGTCATACTTTTCATTTTCTGCATACGAATTGAGTAACATGAATTAGAAAAAGGACCTATTGGAAGGGATAAAACTATGCCTTTCAATGGGCCATTTAAAAAAAAAGTTAAATTGAAAGTAAGTTAAACACTTGTAAAACACAATAACACATAGTTCCTACAATGAATTAGCAGCATATAATGATTTTTAGTTAAAATGATAATATGATTTTTTATGCGAGCACCCTGTATATGATGTTTTGTCCATGAACGAATATTGCTTTCTAAAGGTCTTAAGATGAGTACAAAAAATTGGCGACCATGTGTTCCTATAACTAGATTTTTATTTTTTGAGTCCGTGAAAGTCGAAGGTTTGTGAAATACACCCATATACATCCGGACATTTTTCTAAGATCACTTTTCTGGACGTTTTGGACAATTCTAAGTGTCCTGACATAATAATCTCGAAATTTTTTTTTCCCGTGAAAACGTATGAGGAAGCAAAAACCACTTATTTTACAATTATCATAAACTTGAAAAGCAATTGATAAAAGCTGCAGATAAATATTGCAGAGCAATAAATAAATTACGCAATAAATATAAATATAAAAAAAATTATCCCAAATTATTTACAAGTCTGTAAATTACGATTATGCGACTCTTTGAACCGTGAAATTGCACTTTCGACGATACCAAGTGATATCCCGGAAGTCGAAAATATGACGGACAATTAAATCTCCGTATATTGTACGTACAATACTTATACACCTTGTCCACCTCTATTCGGTATTTTGACGAGGAAGTTACTAACTTTAGATTTGACCGTGAGGTCTAAGAGCCTCACGAGATTCCGTTCTATTGCCCGCGAGCCAAATCTTACAGCACGGACAACGCGTGAGTTCGTAACTGCCGCAAGGGGGAGCAGGGAAAATCGTGCGACCGCGCGCGATAGTAGTTCGATAGGTGCCGCTGGTAAAGGACCGTTCGAGTCTCCCAGTTATAACTGTTTTTTTCCCCTATTTTCCCTCTTTTTTCCCTTAAGTCGTTGTGCCCTCTAAAGTCCAAATAGTCGGAACCTCCTCTAACCCCACATAATTTTCAAAGTTATTCGGCTGATTTTACAATCTCCTCGTGACCGAGAGAGGTATTTATTCGCCCCGTGTCCATCTCAAATAAAAATAGCTGAAATGAATTTATAATGAAATGAACAATTTTTTTGTCTCCTTCTTTCTGCTGTCCTGGAACGTGTTTTGAAATTCGTGGACAAAAGTGTTCTGCGAGTGAATTAAAAAGAAGTATATACACATATATATATAATGGAGAGAAACACGGAGGAAGAATATGATGAAGACGAAGCGTCGCCCCTGCCGTTGATACCGGAGGAACAGGATATTCAAGACATGAAGAGAAAGACAAGTATCTTCAAGTTTTATTCACACACACCTGGAGGTAAGCCTCAACGTGAATTTCACAATTTTTTTTTGTGTTTTGTTTTTCGTTCGTCGTCCCCTTATTGTTGTTTTTATTTTTTAAATATTTTATTAATGACTATTTTTTTGCTTTATTTTCAAACTAACCAAATGCAGGTTACGTGTGGATTTTATTTGGCTAACCAGTTTTGTGTGCACATATTTGGGGATAAAGGTTACGAAGATTAATCGCGTATCTCTTTTTCGTGTCCAATGAAGTGAGGTCCAACTTTTTAAAAAAATATTGCGTGTGTGTGAAGCAATGCTTATCTCTACGTCACTAATTTTGCATTAGCGAAGGTCAGATTCGCAAATGGATAAAGTTAAACTAGATAAGCTGCAAATCGGCTGAGGTCCAATTTTATTATGCTGCTCGCGACTGGACTAATGTGCGAAGAACATCGCTTAGTTGCTTTGTCGTTAATTCTACCTTATTCAAGGTCAGATTTGCACCTACATGAAGATCAATTGGCTCAGAGCAATCATGGTAGTTCTCACAACTGTAAAGAAAGTTCACGCAACTATTATACAATTACGGCGACTATTTTAAAGTTTTGGCAACCATTTTATAGTTACGGTAACTATTTTATGATCGTGGCAACTAATTATAGTTGAGGTAACTATTTCATAATCGCGGTAACTATTTTATAGTTACGGTAACTATTTCATAGTTATGGCAACTATTTTATAGTTGTGGCTGCTATTTCATAGTTGTGGCTACTGTTTCATAGTTGTGGCAACTATTTCATCGTTGTGGCAGCTATTTCATAGTTGAGGCAACTACTTATAGTTGAGGCAACTATTTCATAGTTGAGGCAATTACTTATAGTTGAGACAACTATTTCATAGTTGAGGCAACTACTTATAGTTGAGATAACTATTTCATAGTTGTGGCGACTATTTTATAGTTACGGTAACTATTTCATAATTGTGGCAACTATTTTATAGTTGTGACTACTATTTCATAGTTGTGGCAACTATTTCATAGTTGTGGCAGCTATTTCATAGTTGTGGCAGCTATTTCATTGTTGAGGCAACTATTTCATAGTCGAGGCAATTATTTCATAGTTGAGGTAACTATTTCATAGTTGTGACAACTACTTGTAGTCGAGGTAACTATTCCATAGTGGTGGCAACTATTTTATAGTTGTGACTACTATTTCATAGTTGTGGCAGCTATTTCATAATTGTAGCAGCTATTTCATAGTTGAGGTAACTATTTCATTGTTGCGGCAACTACTTGTAGTCGAGGTAACTATTCCATAGTGGTGGCAACTATAGTATAGTTACGGTAACTATTTCATAGTTGTGGCAACTATTTTATAGTTGCGGTAACAATTTCATAGTTACACGGACTAAACATGAATAGCTGAAACTTTCTAGTTCCAATACCAGATTTATCTTTGTCTGCGGTCCTTTGAAATTCCACTTCTAAATTTAAGTTTTATTCTACAAAAAACTTATTTTCTAAATACGTAAGATAAATACAAAAATTGGAAGATATCCAACGCAAGAAAAAATGCGCATTGATTCAGAAAAGTTCGAAATCCGATCTAGAACTATAAAAACATCGCACCATTTTACTTGAGATGGAAATTGCGCGATAATTCTATTCCGCATAATTAGTTATTATTTTACTTGAATTAATTTGAATCACGGATTATTTATTCAACGTCATTCTTAAAAAGATATTTTCAGGTGTGCAAATATCGTAAAACTTTCACCGGCGTCTACAATCAATAAAATTTTCATTGAATTCTTTTAGGTGTTAGCTGATTGTTTTTTTTTTTTGCTTTCCAAATATAACATGAAATAGATAGAACTTTTCTCTATAGCTTTTATCGTCTATTACTTATCGATACGAGTTGCTATTAATCAAGATCTTGATACTTCGGTCTACGATTTATTATCCGTACCAGTTTTTACCTCGCAAGGCATCACCGAGTTGATATGTAATGCATCAATCAAAGTCCAATTCGTAGCGCTACGATCCGATATGCCATTGTTAGCCATTGGGAGACGAGGATTATGCTCGTCTACGGAATTTACCCACCGGAAATGTCAACTAAAACTGTCTCGAAATTCCGAATGAGATCTCGTGATTAATTAAGATATTTCGAGTCGCCCTATCGCACGAGGCCGTCCCACGGTCACTGTGCTTATCTATATAATTATGATTATCTCATCGCAACTCGCTTCCTTAGCTTAGAGCGCTTAGAGCGCAAATTTGGAGGCTGTAAATAGGACCGGGGGTTGTCTCGATGACGCGCAGTGTCGACGAAAGCGACTAGTCATAGGTGCATCACGCGACTCGTTCTTATATATCAATTACCTTGCCAGACAATGCGCAGCGACTCTTGACAGACGTCCACCTTTTTTTTTTTTTACAAAAAAAAATTCTTCTTTGATTCTAGATTTTTATCGGCACTTACTTAAGGAGGTTGAAGAGCTCCACACCGAGAGAAAAAGTTTTATTGATTCACGGAAATCTTTGCCAATGAAATGAAATACTTGAATTTCAATACTATCTTTTCTTTGAATGATCTCAAACTCAACGAAAAGTAGTTACATTGATTCGAAGAAACATTTCTTTAAACCAATGAATTGATTCATTGATTTCAAAGATATCGTCTCTGATTCAATGAAACCTTCTTCTTACCAGCTCAAAATTTCGAAACCTATTTCTTCCTGAAGTACGCGACAGATAAAGCTCAAATTTTGTGAGTATGTAAGGAAGTACGGCAGAAATAGGCTAAGCTTCTGGCTCCTCGAAACTCAAAGCCGTTCGTTCGGGAGAACCGGAAAACCAAAAAGTGAGGTTAGGTGCCAGAGAGAGATCAATGAAAACGTTTCTTTGAACCAATGAAAACGTCTCTTTAAAACAATGAAACTATTTCTTTATTATATGCTCACTAAGTAAATCTTTATTAACAGGCAATGAAATGTTCTCTTTGAAATTCAAATGCACTATTTCATTGAAATCAAAGAAATATTTCGTTGAAATCAATGAAAAAAAAATCAATCCACCCGTTTCTTTGGCGTCAATGAAATCTCTTCTCTCGGTGCACACTATTCAAATCAGTGCATAATTTTTAAAAGCGTTTCTACAATTTCAGATGGTTTAATAATCTGTTCCAAGATGTTAATCACATAGCAGCATTAGTTCTTGATATTCAAATAGATTCACAGCTGTCATATGAACAGTAAATCGATCAATATCTTCCAAATTAACTAATTAATTCAAGCAACTTACCTTTCGTTATTTTAATTTGCAAAATTCTGGAATTTCTCGTTATTCGTAATTCCAAATTTTAATCATTCCAAATTTTGAACACCACCCCTATTTCCATTAGTCGAATGTTCCCTAAAACGGTTAAAGATGTCTTAACAGAATTTGGAACACTGTCGCACATTCGCATTTTATAGTCGGGAGATTCACAATTTTTTATTTACCCATTTTGTTTATTAATTACAGTCTTTTTTTCGGTCGGGAGATTTGAAAATTTTTATTAAATTATTTTTTAGTAACCCTCCAACTGGCAGTACAGCAAATACCCGGCTTTGTGGGAATAGCTGTTTTTTCTAAATTTCATTAAAAAAATTATTCATGAAGTTTTTGAAAAAATTGTTAAACACTAGAATTTTATTTTTATGAATGAAAATGACATATCAGTACGGAGACTTTGAATGAGTGAGTTTTTCTGATCCATTTTTTTATTATTTTGATTCTTAAGTGCCTAATATTCAAGATTATTTGTATAATACGAACGGGTCTTTAAGGGGGTAAATTCATTTACTGAAAAAAAAAGAAATTAATGGAAAACATCGAATATTTCATCTTTTGAAGGGAATTTTTTTTTCGATTATTCGTTGACAAAAAGAAACAGCACTTCGAATTCATAAGTGATTCAATATCAAATCAGTTAATCAGTTCAATTTTTACGTATTTAAGTTCAAATAGAATAAAACGCTGGAATGAACCTTGCATATTGCTTCCTCACTACGATCGATAAGTTCCAGCCCAAAAGGCGCACTCGCTCTCTATATATTTTTTATAATAAATATTTATAAGAAGCAATAGTGATTTATTTGCAATTTTGAATTCAACAATACTATTTTGTTCAATATTCTGTTTTTACTATTAAAATTACTATTAAGACGTTTATCGACTTTTTATTTTGGGTCGTAAACACCTATTGCTTGCAAATTCGTTCTAATGATGAAATAATGATGAATATCCGGGACCATTATATTTATGGAATTTTTTAAGTGAATCTATTGGAAATTTTCCATTTTTCGGCTGAATAAAATCTTAATAAAACGTATTGCCAAATTTTTTGATTATTCTAAAAAATTGCAAATAACAAATCATTTATATGATAAATAAAAAAAAAGCAGGGTGGATTTAATAGGTGGACAAAGTAATGAGAAAATAGCTTTAATTTTACTAACAGCAGCGTAGAAAGGACGACTCATGACAGAGTTGTAATTTGCTAGAGTATTATTTTTGTAAAATCGTAATATGGTGACAAAAAAATGTGACATCGTTATAAATAGATCAATGAATCATATAATTACTTCATTTCTATTATCGCGGTAAATAATGTTAATAAAATATTTTAAAACGTCGCTTACTTCTCGGTTTTCTGAAAGAATGCAGATAATACATGTGGGTTTCCCTGAAGGAAAAATTTCATTTGCATCATTGTTTCGGACGTGCCAGGAGAATTATCGCTTTGTTATGATAAGGAATGGAAGAACTCGTCTTACTGATGCATATTAGTTCTAATAAGGATTTCGATATACGACCACAGCTATTTAAAAAATATTCGCGACTATATATCACCGAAGAAAAAACTACTTGAAATTTAATGTACAAGTACTGGAAGTTTTTAAGCATAGACTGGTATTTTTAATTTGGTAAACAAATGCGATGAAAAATTCATATATCCCAAGTAAAAAAATTATATATGGGGCGTTCCATACCGATTCGACCTGGGTCGGACCCTCGACCTCTCGGATTTGGTCGAAAATTTTTTATATGATTGAACCAACTCCAAAAAGTACTGGAAAATTTTTTCGGATTTTTTTGTTTTCTTTTACGATTTTTTAAGGTAACATATCGTTAGCCCAAATTTAAAAATCTGAAAAAATTCTCAAAAATTCTGCATGAAATAACAACATTTTTGAGCCTAAAGCTAAAGTGGGCCGGGTTATGTTTCTATTTTTTTTCTATAAAAAACTATCAAAAAATTTAGAAACGAAAGAGGAAAAGTTATCAAATTTTTCTAAACTGCGAGTTGCACAAAATTACGAAAAAAAAATATTCCTCGTGGAGTACAGGGTTGAGTGAGATAACAAAATTAGATTTGTTGTGCGGTAGAATCTAATTTGATTTTATTGTTTGTTCATCTCAGCTGCACTCGGTGATCTTGAATTTTTTTTTTATTCGAAGGTGCGATCGCTTTTTAAATTATCATCATTGACATCTGATATTATCAATGGAATCCGTTGATTAGCGCGGCTTGTCAGTTCTGATTCATGAGTATTTTTTTGGAAACATGAAAAACTATTCAATAAGAATGTTATATAATTCTAGAAATTGCTGTATTACAAATAATAAAAAAACATGAAAATTGACATTTTCACACCACTTCCTCTTTTTTTCCATAAACATTCTTCCGCAAGAAATTATATCGTTATTATTTGGCTTCCTCAGAGAGAAACTCTGTTTTGCGATTCCGGCCTGATTTAACAGTGAACATATTCTCTATGAATCGCATTTTTTTTTTTACGAAAAGAAAGCACTTGCAGAAGAAAGCAATATTTTAGAAAAATTTGATAACTTTTCCTCTTACGTTTCTAAATTTTTTTATAGAAAAAAAATAGAAGCAAAACCCGGCCCTCTTTGGCTTTAGGCTCAAAAATTTTGTTTTTTCATGCAGAATTTTTGAGAATTTTTTCAGATTTTTAAATTTGGGCTAACGATATGTTACCTTTAAAAAATCGTTAAAAAAAATAAATAAATGAAAAAAATCTGAAAAAATTTTCCAGTACTTTTTGGAGTTGGTCCAATCATATAAAAAAATTTCGACCAAATCCGAGAGGTCGAGGGTCCGACCCAGGTCGAATCGGTATGGAATACCCCATATAAAAAATGAATATAGTTTTAAACATAGAATTGGGCATATATAGTCTACATACGCTCTATGTGCAATCTATATACAATTTATACATAAACCCAACGTCACAGTTGCTCTTATATATAAATTGCGTATAGATTGTATATAAAGTTTATACAGGCTATATATTTCCAATTTCATATTTCGGACTATATATAATTTTTTTACTTGGGATGGTATAGCAATTTCAATAATTTTCTTTAATTTTAATGATTTCCTTTAATTTTTCGAAAAAAAGTATATTAATTCTATGTCACAATTGTACATTAAATTTAATTGACGGGTTTATGCATAGGAACTTCCGGTTTTTTATAATAGTGTAGGTATTTAAGCGGCCGTTAATAATAAAGCTTCTCTGAACGTGTCAGACTCGCTTTTTTATTGAGAATAATAATATTCACATTACGAATGTGCTTGTTAGAGGATTTGTAAATTTACACATTTAATCTACAAGCCATATCAGCCTCAACAAATAAAGTAAACGAAAAGTTGCATCAGTCTCGAAAAAGTGGGAAGTCCCATAGCCATGACATTATTGGTTAGTAGGAAACAAGCCGTTGTATATAAGTACACGATAGATATATAAGTCACTGTATACCTAGTAAACACGTGATAGAACAGCAATGTACGCTCGAAGTTATATGTATTATTACATGATTATGTAAGCCCGTTACATAACATATTTATGTTACTTGTTACATTGCAGTTATATTATATAACGTACGGGCAAAATGACTAAGATTTAACGATTATGTAACACATGTAATTCAACATGGTAACGTTGCTAAGAGGAAGTAACACGTTACATGTAACGTAGATGTAAGTTACAGGCAACGTTACTTGTGACATTTGGTTTCATTGCTGTAACATGACTGTTCTGTATATACAGCCGCTTGTATATCTATCGTGTATTGAGTATTGTGATACTGTTACATTATTTTTATTATGTAACGTACGGGCAAAGTGACTAAGATGTAACGATTATGATGTAACACATATAATTCAACATGGTAACGTTGCTGAGAGGAAATGATACGTTACATGTAAGTTACAGACAACGTTACTTGTGACAGTTGGTTACATTGCAGTAACATTACTGTTTTGTATATAAAGCCGCTTGTATATCTATGGTGTATTGAGTATTGTGTTACTGTTACATTATTTTTATTATGTAACGTACGGGCAAAATGGCTAAGATGTAACGATTATGATGTAACACATATAATTCAACATGGTAACGTTGCTGAGAGGAAATGATACGTTACATGTAAGTTACAGACAACGTTACTTGTGACAGTTGGTTACATTGCAGTAACATTACTGTTCTGTATATAAAGCCGCTTGCATATCTATCGTGTATTGAGTATTGTGTTACTGTTACATTATTTTTATTATGTAACGTACGGGCAAAATGACTAAGATGTAACGATTATGATGTAACACATGTAATTCAACATGGTAACGTTGCTGAGAGGAAATAATACGTTACATGTAACATTACGTGTAACTTACCGGCATATAACGAAATGAAAGTTACGGTAATGAAATTTTATATGTTACTCTTATGTCACATATCCTCAAAATTTCACAAGCGTAACACCGTAACATTACGTGTAACTTCCAGGTTACATTGCTGTTCTGTCACATGTTTACTGGGTAGTTGCGTCTGTAGGTTGTTGTTTATTATGTTTGTCTCGTTTTTCTTTCCTCACACAACAGACGCAACATTTTCGTTATGATAAAATATATTTTCAATACATATTTATAATTGCGTCAGAAGAATGTCGAAAAATAGCGTAAAATTGCTATTCCAAAGTAAGCGCAATTTCGGTTCAACTATGACGAACAAGCGTTTGATTTATCGCGAAATTAGTTGCGATTTTTGTGTTTATCGGAATAATAAGTATATAGCGAGCATGACCTCCATCTATGACGAGAGAAATTGGAAGTATACCATTCGATAGAATGCCGCGTCGAACGCCGAGTCCGAGAGCGATAGCAGTGAACGGAGAGAACGGCGATAATTTTAGCGAGGAAAAAAACGACGACCGCGATAATATAGCTCATGGAGGAGCGGCAACGACGAGCCTCTCGCTTTTAACCAATAGCAGCTCGACACTGTCTACTCGCTTTCCTCTACCGCTACTCGGACCTCGAGACATATCGTCACAGTGCAATAACGCGTCGGACCGGTATAAAAACAACAAAAAAAAAAAAAAACGAGAAACCAGCCTACGGCTGAGCATTCTCGCGTGTGCCTTTGCTTCATTCGCGCTAAACATCGGTCAGTCTCGCTGCGACTCTTGAATAGAAAGCACGCGGAACTCCCAAGCCAATTAATCACTATACGAAAAATTAATTATTTAACAATACTAAATAAATTTTCGTCCGGACCGTGAAACAGCGATTTTTTTAATTTTTGCATTTATTACTATTTACAAAAATGGGGAAACCCAGAGAAGATGGGACGACCACGAGCGACGGAACACGCTCGTCCTATTCTCGGAACTATGGAGGCATGTACAGTATCCAATTACATTTTTTTATTTTTATTTTTCGTAACTCCTTCCGGATTTTTTTTTATCAATTGATTTCGATTTTTCAAGCAATTTGAAGTGCTTGTTGAGATATGAATCTTTTGGAATTTAATTTTATCACTAGATAATCGTCATTTAATTATTAAGTCGCTGCAAAGTAAGAAAATCATTTTGTAATATTTGAACAGAAACTTTTCATCTCGAAATTTGTATAATATTGACATTTTTATTGTAAAACGAAAATTAATTTTTTTGCTGAGAAATGAAAAAAATCAAAAGTTTCAACCAATCATTTTTGTTCAACTTTGGTAATCGTTCGGGGTTTCCGTTTTTGACTAATTAATTTCGATATTTCAAGTAATGGTGAACTACGAATTTCTCGGTCATTTAATTATGAAGTGACTGAGCAATAAAAAATCATCATTTGCAAAAGCTGAACAAACTTTTCGTCTCAAAATTTGTAAAATATATAAACTCTTATCGAAAAACGGAAATAATTCTTTTTGTCTAGATGAATAATATTTCATAAAATGACAATATAAAATATTTAAATTTTTAAAATTTTTTAACTTTCATAACACGCTCTGGGTTTCCTTTTTTTTACTAGATGATAATTTAATTCTCAAATAATGTGAATTGCTTATTGAGCTAAGAATTCTTTGGCTCGGTATTTATCGAGTTTTTTTTTAGATTCTCACACTCTTGTAGAGGAAACTATGGAATGGCGATTTTTCTTTTTTCGAAAACCATTAGAATTGAAAGTACAAAAAATATGTACTTGAAATTTCTAGTAAAAAATACAATACTCAAATAATTGATTTTTAAAAATTATTGCTATCTTATCTTATTATTGTTATGATCTTTACAGACTGTCAATGAGTTTAATATATCGTTTATACATTTAAATATTGCCATATACTCTGTGGACTATCATAATGAATTCAGGTGTTCAGCATTTTGGGACTAATCTAGTCTTTCTAGTATTCATGAAGGCCGCATTTAAGAATATTTTATGCATACATTTCCAGTCAAAAATTTGATTGGATTATACAGTGAATTTTTTTGCAAGATTAAAATCTGAAGAAAATTAATTTTATCAATGATACTGGGAATATTAATTTAAAAAGATGATAATCGAAAAATGTTATTAATCAAATATTTTCAAACGATTGTTCAACAGACTGTTAAACAAATTTCCTTATGACACGAATTCTGATTTGTTTAAAAGTACGATTTTTTAAACGAATTTTCCTACGACTCGAAAAAAATGAAAATTTGTTCAACGAAACCTAAACTTGATATTTGTTACACAGAAATATTGAAAAAAAATGAATCTTAACAAAAATATATAAAATCAAAGTCGTAAAAAAAATTAAACATCAAATAAACATTCGGTAAAACAATTTCATTTTTAAAAAAGTTTATTAATCCGATTTTTTTCCTAATTTATTAGTATTATTTTGGCATTATTATTATTAAAAATCAATATTCTTAGTCAATGACGTCCATTTTTAAAGATACATTTTTTCTTGTTCTGAAGTCCTTAAAACGTAATTAAAACTTTGGATTCGAAGTATATGTGTGACATAAACTGTGTGAACGCGATTTAAAAAAAGATCACAAGTAAATATGTAATCATGCCCACGAAAAATATGTTACAGCTGATACTGGCACACTTTTATTTTATCTCGCGTGTATGGCGCTTGGCGAGGAAGTTGATGAAATTTGTGACTATCAGGCTGCGTTTTCAATAACATTGAAAAAAGTACGATTACAAATTTACAGGCAGAAATGATTACCAGCAAAAAAAGTATTAAAAATAACTTATAACATATTTTTACAACCTATTTTAATACACTGAGAGAAATTAAGATGGTACTGGTAAGTGATAATTATATTTTGGTCAGTGATAATTATATTTTATTAGTCCAGGTGACTATTTTTGTAGTTACATTAACTACCTTATTGTTAATGTGATTATTTTCGTAGTTACATTAACTACATTACTAGTAATGTAACTACGAAAATTAATTAAATTGTTATTAATATATTAATTCAATTGATAAAATTAAATAAAATTACATTAACTACATTACTATTAATGTAACTACGAAAATAGTCACCTGGACTAATAAAATATAATTATCACTGAATAGTTATCAGGACTATCTCAATTTCTCTCAGTGTATGCAGCAAAAAGAGATAATTTTTCGTAACAAAGCTGATTGGTTAATTTGACAAAAAAGTATTGTTCAGTGTTTTTTTTTTATTACATTTTAAAACTAATAACAAGATGCCGAAAATTTGCAAATTAATAAACAGAAGTAAAAATAAAGTAAAATTAGCACCGGCAACAAAAATTTGTCAAATTTTCCATCCAATAAAAATGATAATATTCTAAAAAAATGATTTACGCATTTGTGGTTTTGATTCGAAAAAATCTACAAATCAACAAAAGTTTCTATGGACGTTTTGTTAAAAGTATACAATATTCAATTTAATCTGCTTTGGCTTTCGCATTGATAGTAAAATAAAATAAAATCCCATGGATTATTATCATCCTCGACCTCACGTTGTGGTTGTTTTCTCAGGTGATAATGACAACCCACGTGCCATTTACTCGAGAGAAATTCACTGTCTAATTACATCAATACATTTATTACACACGCACAACATTCTTAATAAGTGTCAACATAAGTGGACAAAAAAAGTTCCATTTCGATAAAAAAAATTACAGAAGCACGAACGTCGTGAAAGAAGAAAAAAAGTAAAATTAAGGCCGGCAACAAAAATTTGTCAAATTTTCCATCCAATAAAAATGAAATTATTCTAAAAAAATTATTTACGCATTTGTGGTTTTGATTTGAAAAAATCTACAAATCAACAAAAGTTTCTATGGACGTTTTGTTAAAAGTATACAATTTTCAATTTAACCTGCTTTGGTTTTCGCATTGATAGTAAAATGAAATAAAATCCCATGAATTATTATCGTCCTCGACCTCACGTTGTGGTTGTTTTCTCAGGTGATAATGACAACCCACGTGCCATTTACTCGAGAGAAATTCACTGTCTAATTACATCAATACAATTATTACACACGCACAACATTCTTAATAAGTGTCAACATAAGTGGACAAAAAAAGTTCCATTGCGATAAAAAAAATTACAGAAGCACGAACGTCGTGAAAGAAGAAAAAAAGTAAAATTAGTACCGGCAACAAAAATTTGTCAAATTTTCCATCTAATAAAAATGAAAATATTCTAAAAAAATTATTTACGCATTTGTGGTTTTGATTTGAAAAAATCTACAAATCAACAAAAGTTTCTATGGACGTTTTGTTAAAAGTATACAATTTTCAATTTAATCCGCTTTGTCTTTCGCATTGATAGTAAAATAAAATAAAATCTCATGAATCATTATCGTCCTCGACCTCACGTTATGGTTTTTTTCTCAGCTGATAATGACCACCCACTTACCATTTACTCGAGAGAAATTCACTGTCTAATTACATCGATATATTTAATATACACACACAATACTCTTAATAAGTGACAAGATAACAGGACAAGAAAAGTTCCATTTCGATAAAAAATTGCAGAGGCATGAACGTCGGTTGAGCAACAATTTGTTGGGAATTGTATACGTAGATATTTGGCAATCAATTTTGCATGCGCGGTCGTAGGTCGAGCCTTTGACGTTCCAAGGGCTTCGCGACGAGATTCGTCGGGAATCATCATACAAAGATAACTGCAGAAGACGTATCTACTCCAGTGAAACACAGACGCTTTTTTTCCCATTCACAAAAATAGCACTCCGCCCCCGCTGAGTTCGAAGGCCTCTCAAAGCGATTGAGAGTCCAATGGAACTTTCTAATCAACATGACGCTATACATTATTCGAGAAATGAATTAGACTTTGTGACGAAATACAATCGTTATTTTTTTCCCCACTAACTGGGCATTTAATTGTTAGATTAATGCGCAATACGAAATCATTTTGTAAAATGAAATGTTGGTAATAAATCTTCATTGTAAATTCGATAAAACAACTTTTGATCTCGCGGATTTTCGAAAATTGGGAGTAACTACAAAAATGACAATCATTAATTACGCAACGAAAAAAAAAATCCTAAGAATTGCAAAAATTATTGACAATAAAAATACAACATCTTTAACGAATTATTTTTGTACTGGTATTTTTGTTAAAAATGATATCAAATTTTGAACATTTCTTGCATTTTTGTATGGTTTGGGTACAAAAAAATAGAATTCATGCAGATGAGTAATTTGACGACATATCGATAGTTCCTTCGACTAAATTTATTATTAACAATCAATAATCGTGAAATCATGTCGAAAATTGCAGCCGGATATCTCAGAATTTACAGAGATGAAGTCTTTGAAGACATTTAAAAAAAAATTGAAATCGCAATAAAATTATAACCACGCTATCAATTCTCGCAAAATTTGGTACACATCATGTTTTGATGGTAGCCCTTTTGTCTACAAAATTTCAGTCCAATATCTCTTAAATTGCGAAAGTTATAGCGTGAAAACGATATTTTCAAAATTTTCAAAATGCTGTAAAATTTGAATTTTTCAACCGATTTGCGTCAACTACAATCCCAAGCGTCGTTGTATGACAGTCCACTTGCGTGCCAAATTTGACGAAGATACATCTAAAATTGCATTGATTATCTTTCCCATCCAAATTTCGACCAATGGAATTGCACCATTTGACGTCACGTGGGGCAAGCTACACGGTATTATACTGATTATTTTTTCAACTCCAATTTCGACCAATCAGAGCGCGGTATTCAACATCACGTGGTACAGCTAGGGTAAAATTATATCGATAATTTTTCGAAAATTTCCCGGCTCGGTTGCTAAGCGATAAACAATAATTTTTTTGACACTTGTAACCTCTGCGAATCTTTAAAACGTCAAGGTACTATTAACGGTCGTCAATATGAGTGAGTCAAAAAAGCGATTTGGTGATGAATCGCTTCAGAACATCGCTAAAAAAATAAAACAAAATGTCCCGGCAAATACAGAAAAGAGTAAAAAATCGATTTGGGCGCAATTCACTGCATTTTGTGCAGAGAGAAAATATGTGTTGGATGCAACATAGGTTTTTGTTCTGATTATGAAATTTCCTTGTCAGAATGATAATTTTTGTCTCATGGTGCAATTCCATTTGTCGCAATTTGAATAGAAAAAATAATCCCCCGAATACCACTCGAGCTTCGAAATTAATCTGATATTTCCCTCCAGGTTCCCTGCAAACAAATAAACTCGTCAAGTTTTCCAGAAAAATCACTCGCGCTACGCGCTCGTGATTTTTTAACCTGGAAAACTTGACTCGTTCATTTGTTTGCAACGAACCTGTCAGGAAATATCCGATAATTTCAAAGCTCTTGTGGTATTACAAGTGATAATTTTTTGATAATTTTGCGTGTTGGTTATATATATAAAACAAAAAATCATTTAGCCGCGTCAACCATCTGTCAAACTGACAGATTGAATTTTATTGTGGCAGTCAAAGGATTTTTATTTGATATGAGTAGGTTTGGAGATGAATCCTTGCAAAGTATTGATGAAAAAGTAAAGGAAAATGTCCCTGTTAATACAATTAAATCGAAAACCTCAGTCTGGAATCAATATACAAATGTCTACAACAATTGTGTATTTAACTGCAATCCTTTAAACATGAATTAAAAGGTTTTTGTTCTGATTATGAAATTTCCTTGTCGGAATGATAATTTTTGTCTCATGGTGCAATTCCATTTGTCGCAATTTGAATAGAAAAAATAATCCCCCGAATACCACTCGAGCTTCGAAATTAATCTGATATTTCCCTCAAGGTTCCCTGCAAACAAATAAACTCGTCAAGTTTTCCAGAAACTTGACGACCTGGAAAACATGACTCGTTCATTTGTTTGCAACGAACCTGTCAGGAAATATCCGATAATTTCAAAGCTCTTGTAATATTACAAGTGATAATTTGTGCGCACACGCACACATTTTTTCTAAACCATTCACCCGGAAAAAAGATCTTGTTAATGGGACTAGAATCTACGCATCGGAAATAAAATTTCTTATTTGGATGCCGACCTACTAGACTTCCATTCACCTCAACTAAATTTTTTTATTTGTTGTTAATATACATATTGAATAGTAAATATATTCAAATCTAAGAAATATTTATTTGGGTCGGCACTTATATAAATGTTGATTAAGACATTTTTTTTTGGGACATTCCTCACTTATCCCTTAGAAGCTCAGAAACTGCCTTCGCAGCTCAGTAGTTTGCGCGCAAATCAGTGCGCGGCTCAGCGGTCACCCATCCAAGATATGACCGCAAATAATGCTGCTCTGGGGACCGTCGAGCCACACACCGACCGCGCGTCCACTGCTGCCGATTTAAGGAACATATAATATATATATATATATATATATATATATATATATATATATATATATATATATACATATATATCTATACGACAAGAATGAAATCGAATCGATAAATATTGCATATTGATAATAATAAACTCCAATGATGAAAGGAAATAAATATATATTGGATTACAAGATAGTTCTAATTGATTTTATTTAAAAATATCTAATACATGTATTTGGTCGTTTTAACTAGATCGTTTTTCCGGATTAAGAAAGTATTTAGTAGCAATAAATAAAATATTTTTTTAGTGTCCGCTGCACGGTGAAAGTTGATTCAAATAAATAAATATGTAGGAAATTAAAAAACTGAAAAATTGAATGTAATACATATTTTTTGGAGGGACAGTAAATTTTCGTTGATTGAAATAATTAAATGTTGAATAGATAATTTTAGTTAATACTACCAAATCTTTTTTCTGAGTGCTTTTCTCGACGTTTTAGACCATTCTGAGTGTCCTGACATGAAAATCTCGAGAAAAAAAAAAATTTTACGAAACCAAAGTTTCCTCTATGAGGAAACAAAATAAACTGATGACGTAGCAATTTGAAAATTCCCAACAGTGTCCGGAACTTACAGGGCACTGTTGCATCAGAACTATTTAAAAGGGCTTTTAGTCACCGTAGTGATGAGTTTTTATGTTATGTTATCTGGTAGAGTGGGAGTAGCCAATGAAGCTTGCGAAAACCTGCCCTCTCTATACGTTACTAAAAAATAATATTCAGAGGAATTAGTATATAAGCTGATGTACTTTGAGTACTGCATTCAGTTGAAATAATTTCATTACTAATTTATACTAATAAATTTTCGTAAGCTATAAATTAACAACCGTATTGACAAACCTATCGATATTTCGTGTTCTCATATTATTTAACATTTTTATATAATTTTAACTTTTATAAAAATATTGTTTTACTAATTTGATAAGAAAATATCAATGAAAAAAAAATACAACATCCGCAGTAATTAAAATCAGTATGTGAGTGCGGTACTTGTCTAATAATTACTTTAATGTGGAAGTTCTTGGAAGTGATTTGCATAATCAAAGACGATTACTTTCCTCTTATCAATTTTCTGTGCTTACTCGGAAAAATACTTATGAAACATAGACTACTATAATTAGTAATGTTATGAGAAATAATTTAAACTGTGATTGATTGTTACAGAAAAAAACATGCCTGGAGCTCCAAAGAAATCTGGGCCGCTGGTCGGAGCGATAGACGTAGGCACGCGAACGGTTCGCTTTTCGGTGAGTAACAATTTAAGGTAGTTCTGTCGGTACGCTGGAGTCATAAATCTCAGAGTCTATATGACATTAAAAATAATCATACGCATCACCTTGACTGCCTCAATAATAATATCAAAAGTAATCGAGAATCCTTCGAAATTGTCGTAATCAAATTAAAACGATTATTTGTAAATAGTTGATATGTTTAGTGCAGATTTGACTTCATTTTTACGATAATTAGGTTAGGAAACGTCATTTGGCCCGGTATCGTGCACTTTGATCTTGGTTCAATTAAACATTATTCCGGAGACTTCACCTTTTTCATGATGCATCAATTCCTGAATTATTTGCGAATCCGTAGTACTTTTTATTTTTTCTCTATCGTTGATCTAAGTATGTTAATTTTCGATTTAAAGATCAATTTTTCCAGCCCTCCCGTGAGCGCCGTGTAAAAAGATCGATTTTCAAGTTTTAATTGTTCATTCAAATACTCGGTAAAAGCCTTCAAGATTTTGTGCAAGTAAAATTGAATAGCTAGATTACAACATGTCAAAAATTCATGCATATGAGTTTGGATTGCCTTCACGACACAACTACCTTAAGGAGGCTTCTGCGCTTCAGACTAATCAAATCGGTGCTAAACTTTTAAAAACCTTTTTACAATTTGTGGTGGTTTAATTAATAGTTCCGAGTAGTTACTCATGTAGCAGAACTAGTTCTTGATATATAACAGAGTTGTAAATGCCTAATACTTATAGAAATTCAGACGATGATGCAATGACCTCTATTATTATGATTTCATAATAATAATATGTAGTGATTATAATACGATGACTAAACTTTTGAATAGCTGCAAGAATTATTATTTTGCTTCCTTATAGAGGAAGCTTTGTTTTCATTAAAAAAAAATTTGTTTGAGATTTTCATGTCAAAACGTTTAAAATGGTTTGAAACATCGAGAAAAGTGGTTTAGAAAAATTGTCCAGATGTATGTATGTAAGTGTGTGTGATGAAAAGCCAAAAATTCATATAACTGTATCTTATAAAGTATTCAACCGAGTCAGCTAAAATTTAAACAACATGTATAGTACTGGTTAATCTTCAATTGGTATAAATTTTGCCAAAATCGTTTAACGTATTTAATTTGTGTAAGAATTTTGAAATTTTGAAAAAAGTTCGTAAATGTTCTATCTCGAACGAATTTTTAGCTATCGGGGTGAAACTTCGTATTAAAATTGAACAAAATGATACGACCTTTAGTATTGAATTTGGGCCAAATCGGTAAAGCGGTTCGGTTTTTATGAGATTATGAATTTTTCGAAAAATTTTCGTTTTGCTCTAATTCACGTAAAATTTCAACTAATTGACTGAAATTTTCTACACAGGAAAAATAACATTCAGCCCTGCTACATATCAAATTTGGTGATAATCGGTAAAGGGGTTCGGATTTTACGTGATTTTGAATTTTTAAAAAATTTATTGGTGTCGCTCTGGATTTCGTAAAACGTAAAAAATCATCAATTTCGTCAATAATTTTCATCTTTAGGAAAGTTTCCTCTATGAGGAAGCCAAGAATAAAATAAAGAAACTTCCTCATAGAGGCGGCTTTGTAAAAAGCAAAAAAGAATGAGGAAGCAATGTGCAAGGTTCTACTTTGCATCCTTGTTTTGAATAAAATTTCATGACAATCTGTTTAAAAAAAATGAAGAAACATAATTAATGCATTAAGAAAGTAATGCATTAATTATCTCTTTCATTTTTTCCCACTATTTCTTCCAATATTGAAGCGAATATTAGTATTTTTTACAGCTACTCAAATGTTTACACTTTATTTTATAATCACCACATATTATTATTATGAAATTATAATTACAAAACAAACTGTATTGTAAATTACATTTCATGAATTAATGGAAATTTACAACTCTGATATATAAGTACATACAAATCATGACATCATACACGATGTCATGTTTTTTCGTGCAGTATTTAAAAAGGATGAACCTCGATAATAGTCGAATTATGACGAGCAATGGCTCATTTTGATCAGAGTTGTAAATCCCCATTGATTCATGAGATATAGTTTGCAGTACAATTTGTTTTGTAATTATGATTTCATAATAATAATATGTAGTGATTATAAAATAGAGTGTAAACATTTGAATAGCTGTAAAAAATACTAATTTTCGCTTTAATATTTCAAGAAATAGTGGAGAAACTGGAAGAAATAAGTAATGCATTACTTAATGCATTACTTATTTTTTTCCATTTTTTCAAAAGGATTACCGTGAATTTTTATTGAAACAAGGATGCAAAGTAGAACCTTGCACATTGCTTCCTCATTATTTTTCGCTTCTTACAAAACTACCTCTATGAGGAAGTATGTTATTCAATTTTTGGCTTTCTCATAGAGAAAGCTTTGTAAAACGCGAAAAATAATGAGGAAGCAATGTGCAAGGTTCTACTTTGCATCCTTGTTTTAATTAGATAAATATACATGTTGTGGATTCACTTTTTCTATTTCGTTATTACGTTATTTCGTGATTATTAGAGCATTTCCGAATGTGAATGTGATAATGTATATTTTTAAAAATAATTCAACATTCCATAAAATAAAAAATTTCATACCGTTCGTCACTAAATTATACATATATAATGGCTGAATATTGTTTCATTTATATACAAAATTTGAGCTCGCTATCTTAAGTTTTGCAAAAGTTACAATAGAGCGATAATGTCAATTTTTTTAAAGATTCAAAACATCATAAAATTTTAACGGTTCAACCGATCTTAACCAAATTCAATAGCGATCACCGGCGTATGAAAGCTCAAATTCATACCAATTTTAAGATCAATATCTCAAAAATTGAAAGAGTTATCGCGTAAACAGACATTTTTCAAAAAATTTAAAAACGCGTAATAATTTAACGATGAAGTGGCTTTTAACAAAAATCTGTATGAACGATGAGGCTTGATCCCTCTATCTATGGTCCAAATTTCAACTTGATATCTCAAGGCATTCCCGAGTTATAAAGGTTTACATTTGTCGATCGTGTAACATACACACATACACACACACACATACAGACATTTTTTCTAAATCACTTTTCTCGACGTTTTGGCCCATTCTGAGTGTACTGACATGAAAATCTCGAAAAAAAAAATTTCATGAAAACAAAGCTTCCTCTATGAGGAAGCAAAATAATAATTTTTGCAGCCATTCCAAAGTTTAATCATCGTATTACAATCGCTACATGTTATTATTATAAAATCATAATTATAGAGCTGATCGTATTATCATCATTATTTCTATAAGTATTAGGCATTTACAACTTTGATTTTGATTATCGGGAGATCCTTAATCGACTGACCGCTCTGATTTTTATGGCTTTAGATGTTCAACAGTTATAGCCATTTGCATGTCTGATGATAGGTCAGGACAGAATAATCAATATACAATTTATGTGCTGTATTTATAAATATCCTATAATTATTAATTCTTATTCAGGTATTCAATGCTAAACGCGTTGCGGAAGTGGCGTCGCATCAAATTGATATAGAACAACATACACCTCAGGAAGGATGGGTTGAGCAAGATCCGAAAGAGATTCTGTTCGCTGTCAAGGCCTGTGTAAAAGACGTGGTAAAAAAATTGGATGCCATGGATATGCAAGTGAGTAACATCGTCTCTATCGGCATAACAAATCAACGAGAGACGACCGTCGCTTGGGATTCCACTACTGGCGAGCCACTTTACAACGCAATCGGTACGAAATGCTAAACATTTCAAAATACATCATATATTACTCGAGAGATTATGAGAAAGTGACAAGGCCAACAACATTTTACAAAATGACTGATTTTATTGAATTTAAAAAATTAAACTTCGCCATGTAGAAACGATAGGCAACTTTTTAATGAAGAATAACTCAAATATTTTTGCTCCCTCTTAGAATTCTTCTTGGTGAATTTTTTACCTGTTTGAATGTTCTGAGTTTTTTAAAAATGTCTTTTTTTCACGTACTAACATTGAAAAATTAATGGTTTAGAATTTGGCGAGAATCGGTGAAGGCAAAAAAATGTAATGAATTTTATAATTGAATAAAAGTGTTATCACTTTCATTCAATTTTGTAAACATACTGAGTCTATCAAATCTTAAGAAATATGTCTCAAAATTTGTACGAACGTTTAACACAATCAAAAAATGATTTGTATTGAATCTTTTTAAAATAAAAAAAATTACTCAAAAACATAATGTATTTCAGTATGGTCCGACATCAGAACAGACTCAGTGGTTGATCAGATAATCGCCAAGTTTCCCGATAAGAGTAAAAATCATTTGAAGCCACTTTGCGGTCTACCAGTCAGCCCGTATTTCTCAGCTTTGAAAATCCGTTGGATGAGGGACAATGTTTTGGCTGTGAGAAAAGCAATGAGGGAAAAACGTTGCAAAGTGGGAACCATGGACACTTGGATTATTTGGGTAATTTAGAAGCTGAGAAAATTAAAGACGTCTGCAGAATTGATAAGTAAATGTTTATAGTTATGAACGAGATATTTTCCATACGTTGCAGAATTTGACGGGCGGCAAAGACAACGGTCTTTATATAACTGACGTCACAAATGCCTCAAGAACAATGCTTATGAACATAGAAACTCTTCACTGGGACCCAACGTTGTGCCGATATTTCGACATTCCAATGAAATTACTGCCGGACATAAAAAGCAGCTCCGAAATATACGGACAAATCACTGTTGGTCCATTGGAAGGCATTCCTATATCAGGTGTAAGTAATCTTCATCAACTAAGCTACACAAGGATTTCTACAATTTTATTGATTTCGAAAACATCGATATTTAATATTTTCCATATGTTTTATTAGATTCTGGGTAATCAACAAGCTGCTCTAGTTGGACAAAATTGCTTGAAGCAGGGTCAAGCTAAAAATACATACAGGAGCGGTTGTTTTTTGCTATGCAACACAGGAACTACGGTATGTATTTTTTTTTGGTTTTTTATAGAATGCAAATGGCTTTTTTAAAATTAATTCTACCGTGTAATTTCTAAACTGGGAACTGTGATTCAAACTAATCTTGTAGTATGCTGAAATCAATTTTCTTAGTTACGCTTTTTGAGGACACTTGCTCCTTTTTACAAAATTTTCCAGCAGAGACATTACAATTTTTCGTTACGCTTGTTGTGGACACTTATTCCATTTTACAAATTTTCCAGAAGTGCTTTTAAATCTTTTTGGGACACTTGTTCGAAATGGTGGCGCTAAAGATGTTTTCACATTCGCGCGATATCTGTTAACCTTTTATCCTTTTGTTCAATCGAGAAATTAATGTCATCCAAATAGTTTCTCAAATAATGACGAAAAAAAAGGAGGCTGAGCTTAGAATCAATGTTTGCATCAGAGTTGGACAGCAAAAATTACTTGAGTCAGAAATTACTGCTTTAATTACAATTACTTTCAGTAATTCTATTGGTTTTCAAATCAAATACAATTACTTTCAGTAATTTGAAATCAAATACAATTACTTTTAGTAATTGTATTGGAGATTTCAAATCAAATAAAATTGCTTTCAGTAATTGTATTGGTTTTCAAATCAAATACAATTACATGTTGTAATTGTAGTGTTTTTCAAATCAAATAAAATTACTTTCAGTAATTGTATTGGTTTTCAAATCAAATACAATTACATTTTGTAATTGAAAACCAATACAATTACTTTCAGTAATTGTATTGGTTTTCAAATCAAATACAATTACATTTTGTAATTGTATTGGATCTCAAATTAAATACAATTAATTGTATTGGTTTTCAAATCGAATACAATTACGTTTTGTAATTGTATTGGATCTCAAATTAAATACAATTACTCCCAGTAATTGTATTGGATTTTAAATTAAATACAATTACTCCCAGTAATTGTATTGGATTTTAAATTAATTACAATTACTTCCAGTAATTTGTATTTTGTAATTTTCCATTAAAATTTTGCCCAACTCTGGTTTGCACTTAGGAAGTATCAAATGAATATCAACAAAATGATTTTTCTCGTATATTTTCAGCGGGTTTCGTCTTCTCACGGTCTTGTAACGACAGTTGCTTATCAATTAGGTCCAAACAGTCCGGCAGTATATGCTCTGGAAGGTTCCGTAGCCGTAGCTGGGGCCGCTATTAAATGGCTACGCGACAATTTGAAATTAATACAAGACGTTCACGAGAGCGAGCATCTTGCTCAAAGTGTGTTCAGTACAGGGGACGTTTATTTCGTTCCTGCTTTCAGCGGACTCTATGCTCCATATTGGAGAAAAGACGCCAGAGGGTAATTCATTAATTCTTCGATATTATTGTGTTTATTTCTTTTCTGATATTTTACGATTTCTGAATTATTCTGCATCCTCATAGAGAAAGTTTTGCTTTCATGAATCTTTTTTTTTTTTTTTGAGATTTTACTTGGTATAAATTTTACATAAAGCTCTTGACGCATTCCGTTTTCGTGTGATTTTCAATATTCGAATAAATTTTTAGCTGACTGAAACTTCTTATAAAAATTGAAAAAGTGATGCGACCGTTGGGAAAAATCAATAAAGTGTTTCGGATTTTATAGAACTTTGAAATTTCGAAAAAAAATTGACGTTATTGCATAAACTTTTGCAAAATTTGATCTAGCGAGCAAAAAATTTCCCCGTAAATAAAATAATGTGCAATGATGATACATATTTAATTTATTGAAGATCGGTGGAAGGGTTCGAATTTTATAGGAGTTTGATTTTTTGTTTATTGTTTCTTAAAGACGAAAATTTCGCTAAAATTCAATTTTCTAAATGTATTTATTCTAAACAAAAATGCAAAATAGAACCTTGCACATTATTTTCTCATGCTTAAGCCAAAATCGATTAATATATTTCCTCACAGAGGAATTTGTAAAAAATGAAAACTTTGCATATTTAAAAAAAAATTATGTGTCTTGATTGAAGGATCATTTGCGGTCTCACTGCCTTCACCACCAAACAGCATATCATACGAGCGTCTTTGGAGGCCGTGTGCTTTCAAACCAGAGATATTCTCGAAGCTATGTACAAAGACTGCGGTTTTCCTTTAACGAAACTACACACTGACGGCAAAATGTCGACCAACAACCTCCTCATGCAATTACAAGCCGATCTTGTCGGTATACCAGTATGTAAGTATACGATTTATCGATAAATTAATTGAAAATAATTAATTCGATAATTAATTAAAAATAAATTTGTCGATATCAACCGACAAATTAATTTTTATATTTTTTATATTCACATTTTATTAAATTGCTGTTAAAATCGGTGATATTTGTTGATAAATTTATCTCATTTGGCTGGTGGTGTGTAATCAGAGCTGCAAACTTTCATAATTTCAATGGAATAACATTTGTAGTGAAATTAAATTGCTAATAATTATTTCCGCTTTTATAAAAGAATGATCAAACGTTTCATAACTTAAATTGCATGTAGCGATTTGAGATGGAAACAAAATTGGGGGAATACCTCAGATATTTCAAAAAGTGCACTTAGAAATTCACCGATAAATATCGCATATTTTAACCTGACTCCCGCCTCTTAAACCTTTAAGGGGATGCTGGAGTCGATTTTGTTACCGACTTTGTTCGGTAAAAATAGGCTTTTTCGTAGTTTTGATTATTCTTCAACTTCAAAGTCGGCAAAAAATCTACTCTTAAGGGGATGCTGGGGTAGATTTTTTTGCCGACTTTGGTCGTTAAGTTTTTTGATCAGCACACAGGTGGCGCTGACGTAGTCTGTTTACTTTTGGCAAAAGATACTGAATCTCCCGAAAAGCAATATGGCCGCACACGATATGTCAGCTGACTTTTGCCGTAAGATTTAATTGTTTCTGGAAATTAGATGTGTAAAGTCAGACCGGACGTCAATTCTGTGATGATTTCTGAATATTCGAAAACCATCAGAATGTCAAATACACAGGCCAAATCCATGTATAGTGTATACTACGCTCGCGTTGCAAAGGCTCGGAGCTTTTGCCAAAAGAAAACAGACTACATCGGCGCCACTTGTGTTCTAATCGGGAAACTTCATTTGCGCTCTTCTTGACCCACTCTGATCCCGAACAGACTACGTGAACGTAGTCTGGGTTTTGCGTGGATTCCTTTTGTGTAATTGCCTTTTCGACGCTCGTAGAATATTCAGAGAACATTAAAGAATGGACGTACATTTCGATGTAACGTATGTGAGTTCCAGAATCTTTTATATCTTACCAAACAGGCGATGCTGTCAAACCCTGGCGGCCATTTTGATTTCGGGAGGTTTAGTAAAATACGATTTTTTTCATTTATTGTACGTTTTTACCAAATATTCGAATGTACGTCCACTCGTTTATTTTGATATTACAATCGTGTACAATTTCAAGCATGTGTGTAGCGTATTAACGAAGAATAATCAAAACTACGAAAGAGCCTGTTTTTACCGAACAAAGTCGGTAACAAAATCGACTCCAGCATCCCCTTAAGTAAAGTTGGCAGTCGAAGGTTTGAGTAAAATTTCTGTCCATATAGGCCAAACATTGATTTAATTTCATTATTGTTAATCGAATTTGCAGTTAGAGCAATGATGCCAGATATTACGACTTTGGGAGCCGCAATGGCGGCAGGTCATGCCGAGGGAATTGGCGTCTGGGAATTTGATGGTGAAGAAGTTGAAACGGTACCAAACGACACATTTTTACCAACGACTACACCCGAAGGTTTGCTTATTCTTTAATGTTTATAATTTTTATATATTGTCCTCTTCGCAAAAATAGCAACACCATAATAATCGTTGGTCAATTTTCAGGAAGAGACGCGAGGTACAAAAAATGGAAAATGGCCGTGCAGAGAAGTTTAGGATGGGCAGCGATTAAAATGTCCGATCAAATGACAGGTAAACATAAAGACGATGAAATGCTCAACATTCTACCGAGCATTATCGAGGATGAATTGTCTTTGAGAAATTCTGCGACTGTTTCTTAACCGTTGTTTATGAGATCGTCAATGTACATTTGAACAATCAACAAAACAAAAAAAAAACGAACTAAAAACAAAAAAAAAGGAACCTGTCCTGTGTGCGGCTGACGGAGCCAAACTGTTCTATGATTACATCTTATGACTTATGACAAAGAAAGACTAACTTAAATTATGATCATTTTATATCGTAATTAACTGACTTTATTTTCGTATTATTATCGACAGTAATTGGCTGTATATTTTTTTTTACCACGAGTCTAGTCTATTTATTAACTTGTTTCATCATTTTTTTATAGTCTCGTACCTGTCCTAGATTAATTGTACATACGTATATGTAAGAAAAAATAACAATCCAGCGAAAATGATATATTTCAATAAAACTTATAAATAGTTTTTTTTTTAAATACCTAACACGTGCGATTGATATATCGATAGCACGAGTAACAATCGTTACCCTACCTAAAATAAATAAATTGTTTCCATCCTATCCCGAGTACAGCAACGAAACTGCGTTCAATATTTTACATAAAATTTTCCATTCCATGCACAGTTTGCAAAAATATGTAAATCTAATTTCCTGTAGTGGAATTTTTTTATGTCTAAAATGATATATTAATTTTAATGCACAATTGTGATGTTAAATTGATGCATCTTTGCAGTAAATTTACATAAATCTTTACAATAATTTAAAGTAAAGCACCAAAAAGTACTTTTACTGTAAAATTAAAGTAATATACAAAAAAATCAATTAGTTTTACAGAAAAATTAAACTAAAGTATTGAAATTAAATGATTTGTAACACTTTTGGTAAACCATACATTAATTTAACATTACACTTGTTATCAAGTACCACAATATTAAATTTTAAGTACATTCTTTTCGCAGTGTAAAGTTTTTATTTATTTTTATGACGCAATTTAAAAATGCATTTATACGTAGACAATGATTGTACAGATGAGCATTTATTAATCATCGAACAATGCTTCACGCTTGAAAACACATGCACGTTGCACGCTATGCCAAGTCACTACTAACATATGCATAACATTGAAAACACTTGTCGCTTGTTTGTTTCAGATGAGAGATATCGTGTATTAGCATCAATACCGGCCAGTTGGTTCCTCATGACGAGCTTTATTCTTCTGCGACTAAGTTACTATATAGAAAATCGGTGACCTCGCGTAAACACTTACAATGTTGTACGGCTAGACGCGAGTTAGCGAAAATCCTCGTCGAAATTGTTGAATGATGTTAGAAAACGAGAGCTGTGAATTCGGGACGAATGCAACACGATATAGGAATTTCTCGTAGCTTTCGAGAACGCCATTCTCTTCCCAATATATATATATACATATATAAACATATATATGTATAGATTAATATATTTATGTATATATATATATCAGCTTCGATTTTCTTATTTTAATAATCGCATCAGTATCTTCGCAAAAAGATGCTTAAGAATTCGACATGCTCAAATGATGTGTATTACTTTTTTTCCTCGTTTTAACCATCTTCGAGAGTCAACGCGCACATTATCATTTTCTTGATCCCTGAACTCTTTTATGGGTCATTATTTCGCCACCCTAAATCCATCACATCAGAGTTATTGATATTGAATTAATTCCCAAGATCAAATTGTAATCCCCTGATAAACTACATTTGGAAGATGTATTGGAGAATTCTATGCCTATTAGTATGGAGGAAAACTTTATAGGCACTTAAAATGACCAGCTTTAGAACAAAATGACAGTTCCTTAATAATACACCTGTATTCAATGATTTTTATTTAAATACGAAAACTGCGGAAATAGTATTTAATATCGCGTAGCAATTATGTTCGTATATTTTTCAATACTTTTGGAGTCACTTTGTCCATAACAATTGGAAAATTTACATACGTTGTTAACTTTTCAGTTTCCAACGTGCCATATTTAACGTTGAGCGCTGTTTCTTGCTTTATTATTAGCTTAAATGACTTTGAGTTACGATAAACGGTTCAATTATAGAAATACTAATCAGCGACAACTTTTTTACCGCAAAGATCGAAAAATAAACAATTAGCGAATTGTTATTGCAACAATAAAGCGTGTTTTTTTGTTGTATTGATTTATTTTGCCTTAATAGATCGTATATAAATGTGATGAGTGATAGCAAAATTTTTTTGTAGTGCTGAAAAATAAAACGACAACAGGGGACTCTCATTTATATTCCAAAATTCTGAATTCTCAGTCCTCATAAAGTTCTTTGTGATAATAAGAGGATTCTCTGTACTCTTTGAGGCCTCGATGTAAAATCTATCAAAGGAACACAAATTTATCTCGGGGAGGTATTCTTCATTTAGGTTTACAATATTTATTGTAGTCAGCGCCGGAAAAATGTCTCGATATTTATAAATACGTATTAAATAGTGTAAAACCTCACTGTAAGGAACGATTGTGGCCATATAGGAGATATTCTCTGTCAGTTCAGCCACTTTTTTTTTCGACCCTCTCAGATCTATCCCATAATTGGCCACATATTAGTACCACTTAAAAGCACTCTTTGTGAATTTTTTCAGATTTTTTAATCCATCCATTTAGGAAATGTATATATTTTTTGTTATTCATATAACTTCGATGGTGTAAATCTGACAAAAAAATCACACATACAAAAAATGTTGTTTTTCAATTAACTTTGCATTGCAATATGTCTCAAATTTTTATTCGTGTTGCAAAAGCTATTTACAGCAAAAAAAATGTTACACTATTTTTTTTACTCATTCGGACACCTTCGATATCACTGCCAATTTTATACAAGTTACAGGGATATGTCAAAAGTATACCAAAAAATTGGCATAGTGGGCATCGACTATTTCAAGGAGGAAAAAAATATTTTCCTAAATTTTCGATCCAATAAATGGCTATAGGCACGAATAACTGTATGTAAACCCTGAAGGCCGTGTCGTCGTTACACGTCAAGTAGCTCAGTGGATCAATTATTTGAAGGAATAACAAAAAATGAGTGAAATAAAAAAATATATAAAAATAAAAAAACAATTAAATAAATTTAATTAATTTTCTTTCTTTTTTGAATCCTTCAAGTAATCGATGCCCACTACACCAATTTTGTTGTAGGTTCTATACATGTCCCTACAGCTTATAAAAAATTGAGAGTAATATCGAAGGTGTCCGAATGAATGAAAAAAATTGTTTAACATTTTTTTTTTGCTGAATATCGCTTTTGCAACACGAATAAAAATATGAGACCTATTGTATTACAAAGTTAAGTGAAAAACAACATTTTTTATACATGTATTTTTTTTGTCAGACTTACTCCATCAAAGTTATATGAATAATAAAAAAAATACATTTCCCAAATGGATTGTTTCAAAAATCTGAAAAAATTCACAAAGAGTGCTTTCAAGTGGTACTAAAATGTGTCCAATTATGGGATAGATCTGAGAGGGTCGAAAAAAAAGTGGCTGAACTGACAGAGAAAGCCTCATAGAGGCAAATGATGTCTGCCTTTTGACAGATATTGATTTCTCACCCGTAGAAAATTATCGGTCACAGCTACGTTATCTGTATCTTCCCTACTAAATAATTGACCCAGAGAATTGTTGTAAGCGTGCGTATTTTTCGTATTGACGAAAATTTGTAAATATCCGAGGAATGAATTTAGGGATATCCGGGATAATTGGGTAATCGTCACATGTAAACGTATAAAATAAGGCCTTATATTTCATATTATCCCACATTGTTTAAGTATCATGAGATGTATTGTTATAGACGAATTTTTATCGTGATACGAAGGTTGTGTTATTATTAATTTCGCATCAAATATCGTCGAACGATGAGAATGCCTTGACATACGTGTTTGTATAAACTGCGAATGTAATTGCGCATAAATAAAAAATAAATCGAGAAGTAGATATAGCCTCGCTCATATTCAATTTCTTGTAGAATTCTACTTCACGAAAATATTGTTGCGTCGTCTTGCGTCGAGTATGCGCATTACATTATTTCGAAAGAAAATATCAACTTGTCGGAACTTAAAAATGCAATAGTCGTCGAAAATATTTGTAACTTGTAACGATCCCAGTGAAACAATAAAAAATATTTAGGGATTCTTCACTAAAAAGATAACGAAATTCTTTACTTACGATTTAATATATCGGGCTTTCCATACTAATTCCACTAGCCTCAAACCAGAATCCTCTCAGATGTTATTCTTAATTTTTCTACTTATTAATCTTGTTTTGTACATTTAAAAAAAAAAATTTATATCTCCAACTTCTGATATTTTTCTTCATTTTTTGGGCTATCAATACATATGGAATGCCCCATATATATTATATTTTTAACCCAGCCAACCAATAATATAATGCGTAAACAATAAATATACAAGCATATTTGGCGTTCTCTCTCAATTTAGCCATTTTTCTTCTAGTTCTTTCACGCGTTTCTTCTAATTCTGCAAACATTATTGCCACTTGAAAATATTTTCTGTAGAATACAAAAAAGTATTAAAGAATGTAAAAATGTCTTTATTTACCTTTTTATACTTTGTAAAGGATAAATTACAATTAAAATTAGAAACTTTCAAATGCAATTTTATTTCGTTTTTTGCTCCAAATTTTGGAGAACTTACGCATGTGCATATATAAAGTATTTGAACCGGAAAAATAATGTAATTTTTCGAAAAAAATTCAACGACGTTATTTACCCACATTTTTATAAATTCTATACAATTTCAAGTAAAATCACAGATTTAAAAATCAAATTAGGAGAAAAAATGTACATTCTTAATATTTCTAAAAAAAATAAATCGTTTTTTTAGTTTCAAATTGATTTCTGAATCGACCTTTTCAGATTAAAAAGTTTATGAAAAATATAAGGCATATAAATACCAATTTATTTTACTCTTTTTATTTTTCAAGGTATACTTAAAAAAAAACCGAAAAATAAGATGAAAATCGAAACTAATTTTCGAATCGAAACTAATTTTCGAACCGAAAATAATTTTCTCTCAGTGTAAAAAAAGTCTCCCGATTGTTAGTAATTTCCCCCTAATTTGTTTTAATAAACTGATTTAAATTTTGCCAGACGAACTTGAAGATCGCCACCAGTGTTGTAAAGTCCCGTTACTTTAAGAAATAAAGTTTGAAGTACAATTCGCTTTATAGGATTGATTTCGCAAAAATAACCTGGAGATTTTACGAAATTATATGAGAACTTTTATACACCTGAAAGAAAATCTCATTTTCAATGAAGTTTTGGGAAAAAATGCGGAAAAAATGGAAGAGTACAATCCTCCATTACTTTCGCAATGCATTAACTGTTTTTCTTTATTTTTTCAAGCAGATTACCATGAATTTGAACTAAAAATTAATATTTTTTGCAGCTATTCAAAAGTTTAAACATCATTTTATAATCGCCACATGTTAATTTTATGGAAACATAATCATAAAGGCAATTACATCATCGACTATATTTCTAGAAGAATGAGAGATTTACAACAGTGATCGCCACCAATAGAAGAATATATGAGCAATTCCGCATGGAACTTCAAAAAGCATGTCCCTCTGCTTTTAACGGTACATCAACGATAAATTGTTACATGTTTCTGGTGTTAACGTTTAGATGTTGATCTCTTGTAACAGAGGCACCTAGTTGGTAAAGCCAAAATTTCGAGAATATACGAGTTATTTTGGTAAACGTGACTGAAATGTCCTTACCGTCCGTGTCCCTGACACAGATATTTATTGTCTAATGATCAAATAAACTTTTGTGGCGTTCCTTTACTAATCTGAAAAAATTATTATTGTTTTTGTCACGGTCGTTGTCGAACATACGCAATCGCAAATTAAGCGTGTTTGACTCTGTATAGTCATAGGAATTGATAAGTGTGTGTCCCGCGATTTTGGTGTCCTTACCGTCCGCACTTTTCAGGGCGGTCGCAGTGCCAAACACGGTACAATAAATCATTTTCTCGGTTGCACGTAATCTTAACGAAAGTAGACATTACGAAATTCACTCGCTTGTTAATTTTTCTACCTCAAGGGCGATGGTCCGTTAACAAAGTCCGTCCGAATTTGGGTAAGATTTAATATTATGTCCTTACCATCCAACGCAAAAACTATTCCGTGGAGCCTATATTTATGATGGTCTCGATGCCCAGTAGATCCTATACAACGAGATTCTTGTGTGAGCAAACTTGGAGTGTGGTGCTAGCATTTTAACCTCTTTTTTTCATGAAAATAGTATATTGTGCAACAAGAGCCGAAAGTTGGCGATTGCGACGAGTGCGAGGTTTGTCGCCCGAGCGAAGCGAGGGCTGCAATCACACGAGTCGCAAACGCCAATTTTGGCCCGTGTTGCACACCATACTGTTTGTAACAAGTGCATGAATACTGGTGCTTTGAATGGTAGTTTTGCGGGACGAACAGTGAAAAGTGAGGTTACCAACTTTCCACCCTAGGGTCGAAAGTGAAACAACAGGGTCGAAAGTGAAGGAATCGCGTACTGCGCATGCGCCAACCTATCGTTTCAACACTGCTATGAAACTAGCCACTTTCGGCCCGCAAAACTGGCATGAAAAGCACCGCTGTTCATGCACGTGTTACAAAAATCCAATTTATTTACCGAAATTCCGTGTCCTTACCGTCCACTAATCCGTTCCGACTTTGGAAAACTACTTTAAAAGCTTAAATAATATTGTGTGAATATGAAGAAGCGTTAAAAAAATTGCCTTCTTTAATATCGATTACATCAAATGGTTTGCAAATATTAATAATATTTTATTAATAATAAAATATTAATAATTTCGCTATTATACACATGTATGATCAAAATATTCTTAGGAACTTTTTGTTGTTGTAATTTTCAATATAATAACTATGATCAGATGGAGGTCAAATTTAACAATGAATTTATGAACATATAAAAAAATGTTTTTTATACTAATATTTTTTTTTCAATTTTTTTTTCAAACGTAATTTTTTTTTAAATGAGTAAATCCTATGGAACGCTCTAATAGAGACTCTATGCTCTAACTAATCTTTAGTACCCATTTTTTCTTCCCTTCCATTGTCCTTATTATTGTTATTACCATGTGACATTACATTTAATTTCTCGATATGGATCTCCCTCTAAAAATTATATTTTTAATGTAATATAATTTAGCGAATTATATTACACATACTGTACTACTATAACTAATAAACGTCACAATTTTAAGGTAAATAAAAGCGGTCTATTTGAAAAATAGTGGATTTTATTAGTAATTTTTAATTCAATCTTTTTGTTATTTTTTATTTTATTTATTTTTCATGCTGTGCTCACATTTTTTCACGATGGCACACATTTGATCGAGTAGGTATGATACCCTGGAGTTAGCAAAAAAATTCCCATGGATGTGCCTCGAATTTTTATCAAAATTTTAATTTTTCGCATTTTTCAAGTTCCATGAGGAATTGCTTATATTCGTCGTTCCAGCTTAAAATTTCAAACGACTCCCGCCAAAAGCTCGCGCGACTCTCTCGCACCAATGAAAATCGATTCTCGACGGTCGTGAGAATCGAGTCTCGAATTTATCTCACCCAACAGCAGCAGAGTAACTGCAGCTCACATCACAATAGGTTCAGTGTCGCGCTGATCGCGGGTCCCTAGTCAGTTAGGTACAGGATGCGGTAATGCGTGATCTCGGCTTGCGTCTCGGGCAGACGAGACCTCGTGAGAGAACGTCAACGTAGCGGGGCTACGGTGCGTCGTGGTGCGCGGTGCGTGCGGCCGATTTCGGCCTTTACCCGGTTGTGCGTTCAAAATGTGTTTGCCAGGAGACTGTGCGACGTATTTATTAAACTACATGCGTGGGCTACATACATCGTAGCGCGATTGTGTGGAAAACTGAGGAGCCGCGCGAAACAAGTGTCGAACGTTTTGTGAGTAGAGTCTCGAGTGAGAGAAAGAGAGAGAGAGAGAGAGAAAAATAGACGTCGCGGGGTTTCGTGAGAGTGAGAGAGAAAGCGAACAAACTATACAGAAGGGGAATAGCCGAAGGAGAGCCCGGAAGTGTAACTACCCATAGCGCATAGAAAGAGAAAGAGAAAGAGAGAGAGAGAGAGAGAGAGAAAGGGGCATATATATATATATACAGGGGGGGCTCGGGGGTTCATCTCTCGTACACACGTCAAGATGTCGTCGAGCGGCCACAGCAGTCGGAGTCGTGCCGTGCACATAAGTTCGATATTTCAAAAGCTACAGGGACGTTTTGCCGACGCTATGACGCCGCCCAAACTCTCAACCGACAAGCGAATGCTCGACAAGACATGGAAGCTCATGGACAAAGTCGTAAAGCTCTGTCAGCATCAGCGTATGAACTTGAAAAATTCGCCCCCCTTTATTCTCGACATTCTACCCGATACTTATCAACGTTTGCGTCTCATATACAGCAAATACGAGGACCGCATGCAGGTGTTGCATAGCAACGAACACTTTTGCGTATTCATTAACAATCTTATGAGAAAGTGCAAACAAGCTATTAAATTGTTCAAAGAAGGCAAAGAGAAGATGTTCGACGAAACGTCACACTACAGACGCAATCTCACCAAACTCAGCCTCGTATTTAGTCACATGCTGTCCGAACTTAAGGCCATTTTTCCGAACGGCGATTTTGCGGGCGATCAGTTTCGCATCACCAAGTCCGACGCCGCTGAATTCTGGAAGGAGCGCTTCGGTAACAGGTACTGCATATATATACACAGCTTTTATAGATATATATGGGGTATTCCATACCAACTCGACCAACGGCCGATCCTCAACTTCCCAAATATGGTTCGCGATTTTTTATGTTATTCTTCCGCATGAAAGATGCATGTAGAATTTTTATCAGATTTTTTTCTAACGTCGTTCTTTTAATTATAAATATTTAAGGTTAAACGAAAAACACCATTTTATTTAAATTCGCAATTTAAAAAAATACTGCGATAGAACAAAATTTTTTATTTATAAGTCAAAGTGGAGAAATTTTTTTTTTGTACTTTATATTTTTTCTTTAAATTATTAAAATTTCGATGAATGAACTGATATAAAAATTATCAATGGTCGTGATTTCTATTATGAATTTATGATACGTAGGGCGCATTCCATGCCAACTCGACCAACGGCTGAACTTCACCTACCCAAATATGGTCTGCGATTATCAGAAAAATACAATCAATACCAAAGAAAATGCAGAAGAAATTATTTTTCCAACACTCAAACCCAACCCACAGAAATCACAATTGCTTATTTTCAATCATAAAATCACCCCTCACTCTCCTAAAATCAATATGTTTAACGTAGAAATCCCGGCACTCCAACGCGCGAAATATCTAGGAATAAATCTTGATAACAAACTGAATTTCAACTACCACTTCCAGCAATGTAAATCCAAAATGACATCGAGACCCTCCCACTTCAGAAGTATTACCTTTACAAACCGTAAAATCCACATAAAACAACTAACAAAAATTTACAAAAGTATATGCAGACCGATAATTGAATACGGGCACCCAATCTTTCTCAACTGCAAAGAAAATGCTTTAAAAAAAATAAAAACCGCAGAAACATGCACAATCCGACGACTGACACGCATCAGAAGCCCCGCTAACCCTATCTACTACCCTCGAAACACACTTCTATATGAAACAACCGGCATCACTCCCATAGTAGATAGATGTAAGCAACTGACAACACGTTTTACCACCACCCAAGTAAATAACATGAAGCCTCTATGTATACAACCGCAACAGCATGGAGATCGAAAATACAAATATCCATTGCACACAATATACCAACACTTAGAACAAATGACTAATACTGATGTCCTAGATAATACAATACAAATGTAAAACACAGAACCGTACCAAAAAAAAATATATGTATATATTTAACTGAATATCGTGATATCCGAGGGCTGAAGGACTCCGGTCGATGGCCCTTTGACAATTTTGATAATTTTGACAATTTCTATGTTAATATTTAAGATATATGTTAATGTGTAAAAAAAAAAGTGTAAATTGTCAATAAATCACTTTTACTACTACTATTTTTCCACTTTCACCTGTGGATCGAAATTTTGTTGCGTATTGTAGTATTTTTCTTTTTATTTTTTTTGGATTTGCAAATTGGGACGTCCTTTATTTGGCCTTAAATATTTGTGATTGCAAAACTCCAATAAAAAATCGGAAAAATTCTACATGCATTTTTTTAATGTGGAAGAATAACATAAAAAATCGTGAACCATATTTGGTTAGGTGAGGTTCAGCCATTGGTCAAGTTGGCATAAAATGCGTCCTATATCATAAATTTTTAATAGATAACTAAGCTTGATGTAAAATCACGACCATTGGTAATTTTCATAATAATCTTTCCATCGAAGTTTTGAATATTTCTAAAGATTTTTTGTAGATGAATTTATAAAAAAAAACATCATTAAATACAAAAAAAATAGAAATAATTTTTTCTTCACTTTGGCTTGCAGACAAAAAATTTTCTTGCTCATCGCAGTATTTTTTTTTTAAATTCAGATTAAAAATGAAATGGCGTTTTTTGTTTAGGTGTAAATATTTATAATTACAAAACGACGTTAAAAAAAAGGATCGGGTTCAAAATAGCGAATTTCGAAATGAGCTACGTCTGAATCTAGAATGACCATCATTATGAAATTCGTTATTTCGGCCATCCGCTATTTTGACCGGCATCTTATTAAAATGCAATCAAAATATCGAATAATGGCCATTCTATATTTAGACGTTCCTTATTTTAAAATTCACTGTTTAGACCCTATCCAAAAAAAAAAATCTGAAAAAATTCTGCATGCATTTTTTAAGTGGAAGAATAATATAAGAAATCGCGAAAAATATTTGGAAAGTTGAGGATC
Organism: Ephialtes manifestator; assembly: GCA_963970395.1. Classification (NCBI taxonomy): domain Eukaryota; kingdom Metazoa; phylum Arthropoda; class Insecta; order Hymenoptera; family Ichneumonidae; genus Ephialtes; species Ephialtes manifestator. Next base: position 12,545,528 of record OZ019980.1, read on the forward strand.
GAACGTTGGTCGAGTTGGTATGGAATGCCCCATATACATCTCAGCCTTATGCATCTGCAGGTAAACCTGCATCTCCTTAAGCGACTCAAGTTTTCGCTTTCCGTATCTCTAGGGCTAGAGGGTTTCACGGGTTAACTTGTTATATAGTACGTAGAGAACCTGTGTGTCCTCGACGAAAACGGGGGGAAGTCCTGCCGAGCGCGGATAACGCACCGAAACTAATCGCGGTGAAAGGAGAGAGACGGAAACTGTGCGGCTTTGCCACGGACGGACAGACAGACCGACCGAAACTAACCTAAAATGCGGCATAGAATGAGAACATACACTGTTAAAAAAATTTCTTGTAAATCTACAACTGTATGAAGTTTTTTTTGCCAAAACCGTTTATGAAATTTCAACTGTGACGTTGAATTTTACAACACTGCCTATATCAAATTTACCGTTCCTGTATTGTAATTTTACAACACATCTATTTTGTAAAACTCAACGTCGCAGTTGAAATTTCATAAACGGTTTTGGTAAAAAAAACTTCATACGCATGTGTTGTAAATTTACAACATCTGTGTTGTAAATTTAAAATGGGTTTAAAAACAATTTAAAAAAAATAGAATTATTACTCGGGCATTATTTTTTCAGACATATTATGTCATTAGAAATCATTGGCTCTTGGTTTTCGCCAAAGAAAATTTTTCGTCTACCCCGAGGTTTGAACCTACGACCTACCTATCTAAGTACCTAACAACGCACACACGCTAACTACGCTATCAACGACTTAGTAGTTTTGGGTATAAAACGGTATAAGAGTTATACAACTATTATTCTCTTAACCGTACTTATCATTGACATATTAAAATGTTCAATTGATTGCAGTCAGAGCGTGAAGTGTGTACGGAAATATTTTCAAGTGAACATAATGCATAACGCACCCTACTCATAATCGTTAGGTTGCCGGTTCGATTCCTGCTGTTATCATTCTTTTTATTGATTTTAATACCTACATCAATGTTACGTGTGAACTTCATAAAACCTGCGCCTATCGACAGATTTTAATTTTTTACTATTATTGATATTTTCAACAGCGTAATATCAACTTCTATTACAGTAGCAGAACACGAATACAAAAAATTGCGTTCATACGTTTCACTAAAAATATAACAAATTTCAACCACTGTTTTTTTGTAAAGTTTAAGTTCCGTGCAGAAATTACAAAAAATTGTCATTAATTTATGACTATACTCGAGAAGATTTGCGAACTCCAACGTCATATTGTATTTTTAAAAGACTGAAACTTGAATTCACAAAGGGTGTTCTTACTTTTTCAATACAATTGTTTAAATTATTCACAATGCAGATGATCCTATTGGATATAACGCATGAAAAAAAACTTTAGAAAGCTTAAACAATTTAAGGGGATGCTGGAGTCGATTTTATTACCGACTTTGTTCAGTAAAAACAGGCTTTTTCATAGTTTACATTATTCTTCGTTAATACGTTACACACATGCTTGAAATTGTACACGATTGTAATATCAACATAAACGAGTGGACGTACATTCGAATATTTGGTGAAAACGTACAATAAATGAAAAAAATCGTATATTACTAAACCTCCCGAAATCAAAATGACCGTCAGGGTTTAACAGCATCGCCTGTTTGGTAAGATATAAAATATTCTGGAACTCACATACGTTAAATCGAAATGTACGTCCATTCTTTAATGTTCTCTGAATATTCTACGAGCGTCGAAAAGTCAATTGTACAAAAGGGATCCACGCAAAACCCAGACTACGTTCACGTAGTCTGTTCGCGATCAGAGTGGGCCAAGAACAGCGCAAATGAAGTTTCCCGATTAGAACACAAGTGGCGCCAATGTAGTCTGTTTTCTTTTGGCAAAAGCTCCGAGCCTTTGCAACGCGACCGTAATATACACTATACATGGATTTGACTAGTGTATTTGACATTCTGATGGTTTTCGAATATTCAAAAATCATCACAGAATTGACGTTCGGTGTAATTTTACACATCTAATTTCCAGAAACAATTAAATCTTACGGCAAAGGACAGCTGACATATCGTGTGCGGCCATATTGCTTTTCGGGAGATTCAGTATCTTTTGCCAAAAGTAAACAGACTACTTCGGCGCCACCTGCGTCTTGATCGAAAAACTTACCGACCAAAGTCGGCAAAAAAATCTACTCCAGCATCCCCTTAAGTGAAAAATAATAATTTTGTGAAAAAATGATTTTTCAGTACAAACATGACTTGCGCGACCTCTAAATATTTGTTTAAAAATTCAAAGCTGTGTGTTGTAATGTTACTATACCGATACTAAAATTACCGCCGTGTGTTGTAAATTTACTATACGTATAGTAAAATTACGGGTTATTTGGAAATTTACAACACAATGTATGTTCTCATTTACTACACAAAATTTGTGAATTTAATATACATTGCGTTGTAAATTTCAATATTCGTGTTGTAAATTTACTATACCTATACTAAAATAATCTCCATGTGTTGTAATGTTACTGTACCGATACCGAAATTACCGCCGTGTGTTGTAAATTTACAACACAATGGATATTAATTCTCATTTACTACACAAAGTTTGGGAATTTAATATACACCTGAATAGTAATTTCCAATATTTGTGTTGTAAATTTCAGTTTTTTTTTACAGTGACACGTCGGTGTCGAGCGTCTCGGATTGTCAGACACATCAGCTCGCGGCAATAATACAGACAATACACTTAACTTTAAGAAAGGAAAAGTCGTTGCAAAGTAAAACCTTGTACATTGCTTCCTCATTTTTTTCTTTGTCCCATAGTCCACAAAGCCTCCAGTCTATGAGAAAGAAGGTTATTCAATTTCACACTCAGAGAAAAGCATATCGTTGATTTAATGATTTCACATGATAAAACGAATATAGGAAGGCTTGCAGTATTTTATGGTTGAAGCGATGACAGGTAATATAATTCAATAAACGATACTTGCAAAGTTATTGGAAACAAACGTTGAATTCGTATATGAAACGAAACGGCATAAAAGAAACTATTTATCATTTTGATGATTGATACTAGAATTTTTTTTGCTATAATCATAAAACGGAGACCTTCCTCCTGGGAATTATATTTATGGTTGATCCAATTATTCGTTTTATTTTTTTTCTATAACCATAAAATAGAGACATTCCTTCTGGGAATTATAATTTATAGTTAGATTATCGTCAGACTAACTATATATTTTTTTAAATTACTATATTTTTCTCTGTGTGTTTTTCTCATAGAGGAACTTTATGAACGATAGACAAAGAAAATAGAGACTCTAATGTGTAAGTTGCTATTTTGTCACCTTTTTGTTAGCAAGATTGTACTCTGCCCATAATCAATATTAAACCTTCAATGATTCTGTTTGCAAACAACGTACGAAATATTAGGTCGTAGACTTGAAACGGCGGGATATTGTTCCATTTTCAAACAAAATTGCTGAATTTACAATTCTATAAAATAAAAAATTTCTGGCAGATCTAACGAAATTTTGAATCAAATATACTCTATTTAAGTTTTATAATACATTTTAGATCACCTGCTTGATGCTTTCTAAAATTATAGAAATTTAAAAAAAAATTATGAAAATACGAATTTTTGTGATTAGAACATTTTGAAATTTTGAATTACTTTAATAATTTTGGTCAAATTTAATACCAAACGTTGTATTATATCGTTCAATTTTATGCGACGTTTTATATTAATAATTTAATTTTTTTCGAGTTAAAATTTCAGCTGATGAGGTCGAATAATTCACGAATTATTGCGGTTCGAATTTTGGCCACTCAATCACACTCACACAAACTATAATCAGGGATGGGCATTCGTTCAATGAAAATGTATGTAAAATATACATTTTGTGTATAAGATAATGTTAATTATTATGCGATACTTAATACTTTTACATTTCCGCAATAATTATAAATGATTTAGATGAATTATTCTTTTTCAATAAATTCTAATATTATAAAGGCTTAATAATTCTTGATCATATCGTCATAAAAGTATTTAAAATACATTTCTATAGAATGAACGTTTATGTCTGATTACAATACGATGTGAATTTGGCGGAATGTCGTCGTTTAAAAATCAAAATATTAATATTATTATTATCTCGTATATGAAACATCTTAAGGCCTTGAATTTTGGTACATTTATCTTGAGGACGTCAATCTAACTCAATCGTAGAGACTTTGAAAACTTCTAGAGAACGTTGAAAGAAAATTCGTGTGGCTGAATTTATTTCGATTGTCTCATGTTTATGAAATTCGACTTAATCTTAGAGGAAACTTTGAAAAAGGTGGAAAATGTGGAAGGAATATGCAAGACCCAACTTGGTAATCTTGTTTAGACTATTAAGTAAACGCAAAGATGTTTGCTTCGACCAAAACTTAATCGTTCTTTTTTTTTTCAAACGAAATCGAACGTTTGAACAAATTCACCTGATATGAAGTTAAATCTTTATAATTGTGAGCATACAATTTAATATTATTAATGCAGCAAACAACGCTTTCCATTAAGGAGGTTGGAGCGGTCCACACTAGTCCAATCAGTGCTAAATTTTTAAAAGCGTTTCTACAATTTCAGATGGTTTAATAATCTGTTCCAAGGTGTTAATCACACAACAGCATTAGTTCTTGATATTCAAATACATTCACAGCTGTGATATCAACAGTAAATCGATCAATATCTGCAAATTTCCGAAGTTATGTTTTTTCATCCAGTTTTTTAAAAGGGTAAGCCGTAATATCAGTCCGATTATGACGACCAATAGCTCATTTTGTTTACTAAAAGATATTCTATCAATTGGCTGTCTATTTTTTCAAAATCGTATTAGTAGTTCAAAAGATACAACCGTTTGTTTATCCTAACATAACCTAACATCAAGTATACAAATGGCTGTAACTTTTGAACCCCTGATACTATAGAAAATCCGGACGGTCAATCGATTAAGGATCTTCCACTGATCAAAATGAGCTACGTTTCGTCATAATCGGACTAATATTACGGTTTACCCTTTTACAAAACTGGATGAAAAAACATGACATCAGAAATTTGGAGATAATGATCGATTTACTGTTCATATGACAGCTGTGAATGTATTTGAATATCAAAAACTAATGCTGCTATGTGATTAATACCTTGGAACAGATTATTAAACCATCTGAAATTGAAGAAACGCTTTTAAAAATTTAGCACTGATTTTACTAGTGTGGAGCGCTCCAACCTCCTTAAGCAGTGGATTACGACGTTGTGGTCTTTGAAGCTGTCATAGTTCCTTTGAATCTCGGCGCTTATTGAGAGTACCATAAATCTATAATAATAACGCGGCTGAAGAGGCAAAGTCTCATATAGTCGACCTGCAGTTTGAACCTTTTTAAAGACCATTTGTATCGTTCATTGCAAGAAGTTCGCAGTGTGAATACAATAGTTGCCGTACTGATTGATTGACAGAAAATGAAGCTGCAGCTGGTTTTTGATTGTTTCAATTTTTTTACAAAATGTAGGCACCAATCTCGATTTTATGAGACTAGCAGCGGATGCGCGCTTCGCGCACTAAAATTTTTATTAGCGTACAAATTATCGTGGATGAAATAACTTGCATTTTCGATATAAGAATTTGTGCCATTTTATTAGTTTTGTGAATTGCTATTAGAAGTGGTGTATGGAAAGAAATTATACTATCTTTACAATATCATTTTTTTTAAATTAGGTTGGATTTTCCGACCAAAAGTCGGATCTGTGACTTCTAAAATCGGAGACGGAAAAAAGTCAATTTTTTTTAAATCATCGTAAAAAGGCTTGTAATCGGTATTTTATGAGGTACAATATGCGACTTGATAACGATGGTGAAGGCTAAAATTTGATATTTTGTGAAAAAATGTAGGTTTTTTAGGTTGGATTTTCCGACTAAAAGTCGGATCTGGAATCAGAAACGGAAAAAGTAATTTTTGTCACAAAATATTAGGAATTTACATTTCATATTTCTATGTTGTCATATTATTTGTAAATTGGGTGCACATGTTTATTATAAAATCAAAAGCCGCCTACAATAAAAACTAAGTTCGAATTTCTGGAATTCGTGGTCGACTGAAAATGTATTATTCGCATTCAATATTTTTGTTCCCAAGAAGTACAGAAATTAACATACGCCTCGGATAACTCCATGACGATGAACATGTACTTTTTATACAAAAATAAAAGTCCCGTATATGAATTTACAAATCGGTCAACTAATATTAAATAATTAACTAAAATTTTACAATTTTCGTCATATAATAACTAGATTACTATTGAAGTCTTGCAATTTTCATTAAAATATTTGAAAAATTAATCTTCACGAAAATAAATTTACCGCGAATGTTATACTAATCATTATTTCATACACCAGTTTCGTGAATTTCATATTGTCACCGTAAATTCACAATCTTCTTAAATAGTGTAAGACGCGGAATGTGTAAGTTGCTCTGTTTATGTTTGTTCTTAAGTTCTTTATACTTTATTCTATTTTGTGCCCCAGTTTTCAAGTTTAATGTTTGTCTCTGGTAAATTGGGCTAAACTTAAGGCTTTATAAAGTTTCTCAGTCGATCTGCAGTTTGAACCTTTTTAAAGACCATTTGTCCCGTTCATCGCAAGAAGTTCGCAGTGTGAATACAATAGTAGCCGCATTGATTGATGAATCGAACGGATTTTCCTTCAACGTGACCGGTAGTCCGGTGCGTTATCAATAGAATCTAGAAGGAAGAGAGAAGTCCCACACCCTCTGCCCCCACCCCAAAACACATGCCGGACACTCATACGTTTGGATTCACCGAATAAGTTCATTGAACCTTGAGACACTTGACGACAGTGTCACCGGCTGATTATGCTCCTCACAACATCGAGGGTTACGCATATAACGTACTGGAGTAAGTCCTGGAGTTAGTGGACGGTAACCCAACTAGTATGTACCAATAATTAACCCGTCGAACGTGTTGGGGTCACTTATGATCCCACAAAAACTTTTGATAACCATATCAGAGTTGTAAATGCCTAATACTTATAGAAATAATGATAATGATACGATCAGCTCTATACTTATTATTTTATAATAATGGCATGTAGCGATTGTAATACGATGATTAAACTTTGGAATGGCTGCAAAAATGATTGTCTTTCAATAAAAATTCACGGTCATCCTTTTGAAAAAATGGAAAAAAATAAGTAATGCATTACTTATATTTTTTCCACTATTTCTTGCAATATTAAAGCGAAAATTAGTATTTTTTTCAGCTATTCAAATGTTTACACTCTATTTTATAATCACTACATATTATTATTATGAAATCGTAATTACAAAACAAATTGTACTGTAAACGATATCTCATGAATTAATGGGGGTTGACAATTCTGAACCATATGCTTTCAATTAATTACATTGCTTACAATGATTTTGAAATTTGCATGGTTAGAATGCAACGATATAATAAAAATTCAAAGACTTCAAGATTGTTTTTGCAACAATAACTTCACAAGGTTTCATCAATAAACGTGTCTTACAAGGACTTTTTTTTTCTTTGAGAAATATGCCGAATATTTTTGACCGCTTATTCAGCTCCAGGTTTGTTAATTTCTATTACATTATGAAACAGAAATTTATGGTACAATTGATTTTATATAATAAAATTATTTCTATAATATAGACATATTATTATAAAAAAATGCATTGTAAAATAATTTTTTTTTAAATTAAAATTTTATTACAATAACTGGAAGTACTTATAAAATAATAGTAAATTGTTTAAATACCTACAACAGAATTTCAGTTTTTCTTTTTTTTTTCATAATATGTTTTTTTTTTCAAGGATATCAAGGTTTAATCGTAATTCTAAAAAAAAAAGTGTTTAGAAAATGAACATCTAACGTGTATTTATTAATTACAGATATTTTGCTATTAAAATAATGTATGACATTATTTTTTCCGTTACATCTTTAAATACTTGTTGATTTATTATTCCTAGACCGGCGGATCGACGAGCAGGAGATGAAGCCCTTGATGATCGACCAATCGCGATGAATTGCCTCAACGTTTGTCTGACATGAGAATGCTATCTTTCCCGTATCGTCTGCTGCTGTATCATTCGCTTATCCACATATTTCACACGACTGGATTCGGCAACGTGACGTCCGTCGTTATGCATATTTGCACGCGCGCGTTCCACTCAGCTCTCGACGAGTCTGGGGCCCGCGAGTGCCGAACGAGCGGCGCGGAAACCTTTCGGCGTATAAATAAACGTCAAGACCTCCCCGAGCTCGATTCATGAATGGCTCTCGCCTCCTCCACAACCGGCAAATGCACACCAGCAAACTCATGCACACAACAGAGTTACATTTCGTCGTCGCGGCAGTCGAGAGATCTTGATTCGACGCACGTGTGCACGTGTATTTTCGAGTCACACCACGAATCTACAGCGGACTGACAGCTTTCCTGTTAGGTATACAACGAAACTTCTAAATTCTGACATCTGGTCTCCACCGACTGGAACCAAAAAAAGGTCTTTTTTACTTTCTCATCACATATAAAGTATGGAAGAGAGAAAGTATTGGAATCCAAAAAAAAAAAAATACGACTCAGATTTTTATGGAAATGCATGTTTTGTCCTAAATTCCAAAAAACACATTCACTTATTTCTGTCTGTCTGTCTGTTTGTATGTCTGTATGTCCTAAAACACAACTTTAGTAAAAAGCTGTGGACCGCAGTGAAATTTGGTGTATGCCTTCTGCATTTAAAATGTAGTTTTGGTATTGAAATCCAATCCAAAATCTTCACTGCTTCTGATACTTTACCTGAAATATTGAAAAAAATAAACATAATTTTTTATTTATTTTTGGACCGCAAGCTAATGTAAAAGTTATTATGCTTTGGTATGATACATACACACATGTGCGAATGTCGGTGTAAAGCCAGAGCTGCCAATACGGCCCAGAACTGGCGCGGCAGCAGTTGCCAAGCCTTGTTCAGCACCTCTCGCCCAGTACTGGTGAACAATATAACCAATAATGAGCCAGCTTTATTTGCCAGTATTGAGCAAAGATCGAAGCAGCCACTGCGGCCCAGCACCGGCACAGCTGTGATTGTCAAGCATCGTTGAGCGACTCTTCCCCAGTACTGGTAAACAATACAAACATTAATAGGCCGGCTCTGTTTGCCAATAGTGGGCGAAGATCAAAACAGACAGTGCGGTCCAGAACTGAGTCAGCCCCAGTCATAAAGTTTTGATTGGGCGCTCTTGCCCAGTACTGGCTAAAAACTTTACCGAAAGTGGGCCGAGCTTGGCCGCCAGAATTGCGAAAAGACTGTGTTGATTCCGGACATAAGATCCGTCTCAGTATTGGACTAACGCCGGGTTGATGACTATATTTTTACCATCTTAAAATTGTTTTCGACACGTGACTAACAGTTGTGCCAGTGTCGGGAATTCTCTGGTTGACTCTTGTTATTTTTCTTCGCAGGAAGGTATTTCTGAATAAAATTAAGAATTTTCAGTGCTGTGCAACTATTATTGAGCAACTCGTCACTATCTGTACTGAAAAGAGTAACAGTATGAAACATATGAGAACTACCCATGTGCAAATATCGATATTGTGCCGGAGCTGCAGAATAACTCAGAACTAGCACGACTATGGTTGCCCATACTGGGACAGGCCAGTACTGGCGAACAAATTAACCAAGAATGGGCCGAAGCTGGTTGCAAGTCTCGTATGTGATGCCGACGCAGTACTGGTGGATAAATTCACCAAGAATGAGCTGGTGCTGGTTGCCAAGGCTTGTATGTGACGCTGATCCAGTACTGGTGAATAAATTTAGCAAGAATAGGCCAATACTGATTACCGTAGCTGGACAATCCTTTAGTTAAATGAAAAATACGATTTGTCTTTATACTGAGCCTACGATGGCAAGACGCTTTTGTTTCTTTGCGTCACCACAACTTTTTCGCATTGTGATTATTAACCGTTCCGTTATTAAAAGTTTTCGGATTGAATCTTGTAAATACATGGTTCAACTCCATTTTCATTGCGACTGTCTCAAAAGTGTTGAAGTATTTATCGGAAACTATATTGATTGTAGTTGTCAGGGATGAAGGAAGTACAATTTCGAATGCAATTCGAAAATATCTTTTTTTAGAGATTTGCTTCTCAGTATACTCAAAATGATCGAAAACGTCGAGAAAAGTTTAGAAAAAGACAAGAACATTTCTTCAAATTTAGCTTTGTCCTTAAAAACTTCAGGAACATTTCTTAGATTTTTGTCTTTGCATCTCGAAATTTTCTATTCTTAAAATTCCGCTTCGAAGAAAAAACATAAAACTTTGATGCAAGTTAAGTAAAGTCTACGTTTTTTTTTTAAATTTTATATTACTAAGTCATATTTTTTTCCACTTTTTCTTTAACAAATATAATTTGATTTGATCCGTTAACTGCACTCCATGCTCCATAATATATTCATATCGATTAATTAAATAATTAGAGGTACCATACACCGTATGTTGTCAGCGTTGCGTTTGCTACCTTCTGTCTGTCAGTTTCAGTATTATATAAATACAAAATCCATTGCTGTGAATTTATGTGGCGCGTGTTTTATTGTGAATATTCGAACAGTCAGTGCATTCCGTATCAGAATTTCAGAAAATATTATTGAAGGTACACAAACCTGTTATAAGCCCGATGCATGTTCTCGACAGGCAGAAATTCGAACAAAACGAAACTAATTAAATAGTAGGATTACCTTTCGGACAAGTCGAATATTCCAAAACATTTCAAAAGTGAAAATCCGATAGCTTGTTAAATTTTGATTTGGCTTTTTCTTTACGCTATTAAAACATCGTTACGAAAAATCAAACACATGAGAATTAATCAACAATTTTTTGTTATCAATAAAAAAAACATCACGAGCTTTTTCCCTCGCAATTCACCGCTTATTTTTTAAAAAAAAGGAAGTTGTATCAACAACATGGGCTACTTATTATTTTCCATCTTTGAACAAAACTTTCTGTGTCAGGCACCCAAAGATGATAATAATAATGACTTAACGTATTTTCCCGTCCCACTATGAATCGACGGCAGACTGTAAGCTTTTTTTGTGTGCACTTATAACGAGACTCGGAAATCACGCCATCTGCTTTTATGTTTTTAAACATTTTATTATATTTGTACCATTCGGAAACGTAGCTCAAAACTACCGGAAGTAGAATTTTCCACATGGATAAGATTGGATCGAGTCAACCGAGTGTTTTTTTTCTGGCACCGTTTATCGCTCAGTCTTTACGCTTGCACCACGTTTCTCTTACGCAACACAGGTTCGATGTATATTTATCAAACGTCCAGTGTTATCAATGGAATTAAAACGTGAACTCGCGACGATTTACACCCACACATACATTCACCAATAAACGGAATGAAAATCGACAGGAAATTGAGCTTACTCCCGAGAGTCTAGAGATACTAGAGCTGACGCCCTCGGCAAAGGCGTTTCGATTGATAACCCAGACCCAACTTTGAGATTAACGTGGTATCTATTATACATTATTTACTATGTATATATATGCTACACTTTAGTAAGTATACAGTTATACTGGCTCGTAGATTCCCTGAAAAGTTCAGATATAGAAACATTTTTTTTTTTTTTCAAGTATATCAATTTTTTATGACATGAATAATTTAACCCAGAAAATACAGAGTTCATATACGTTTTACATATCTTGATGAAAATATAGTGTACTTGAGATCAGATTTATAAATGCCTAATACTTATAAAAACAAAGATGATATGATCAGCTCTATAATTATGATTTCATAATAATAACATGTCGCGATTATAAAACAATTACTAAACTTTCGAATAGCTGCAAAAATTATTATTTTGTAATAAAATTTTACTACATATTATTACATACACACATTATTATCACTACATATTATTATTATGAAATCATAATTACAAAACAAATGGTACTGTTATCAAACTGTACTGTTTGATAACAGTACAAACGGTACTGTTTTATATATCAAATTTATATAGGTTTTATTATTTAGAGTTAAAAATAGGATTTCTAAAGAATATTTCTCAAATATGGGACATTCTTCGTCAAATCATTTTAAAAAAATCAGATATTGCTAATAACTTAACACATATTAATATCGCTTGAAAGTACTTTTTGTAGTTTAAAAAATGTATGACTTGCATTACTTCTTATTTATTTATGTAATTCGGAAGTAGCAATTTGGACTCTAAAATCTGTAATTAAGATTGCATTTTATCAACATGTTCATAACATGCAATCTTGACCTCAGACAACGTGTTGATAAAATGCAACATACATTTTATGTTTATTACAAAAATAATAATACAATTGAACGAAAACCAAAAAAAATAATTAATTCATATTGATTAGAAAAAAATTGTAGAGTGCTGATATTTGTCAGATGTTCACTGCTTATTAAAGTAAACATTCTGTATGGATTTCTATCCGTATTATCGGGCATTACATGTGTAGGTGTTGCGGAGGTCAGACCATCCCACTCGTTTCCCACCCCATTTATTTGTTTGATTGTTTATTTACTTCATAAGCTCAAAATCAATTTATTTAAAAGAATGTCCTAATATTTGATAAGTAAATGTATAATAATACATTTGCAAACGAAAACGGTTTTACGATTTTAAAAAAATGCCAAAACAATCTAAATAACAGAATAAAAGAATGCTTTCCTATCATTTTGATAAGAAGACCAAATTTTCTTATCAAAATGATCCGTTTCACTGTCATGGCGCGAATATCCCTATTTCTATTAGTACAATGTTTTCTAAACAGAACTTTGTTAACAGGTTCCCGTATTTTTGCATAGATTGTATGTACCAAAGATGGCCACGATTATTGCGTGTTGTGTAACACACTTCATATCGCTTATGTCGAAGTGTTAGAATTACTTTAAAAACGATGAAATAAAAATGATTTTATTAAAATTCGAAAACTCTCGACTGATAGACTGTAGATAATAAACAAATTGGGTAAATAAAAAATGGTGAAATAATAATCATTCGCATATTATTTCACAATTTTTTATTTACTCAACTTGTTTTTTAATTACACACATTTTTTTCAGCCGGAAGTTTATAAAATTATTATAAATTATTTTAATATTTGAATTATTATTAATAACATAATTAAAGGTAACATACGTCTTATGCTGTACATGTATATCACTATTGTCCTCCTATTTTTCTTACAAATTTCCATTCATGCAAAGAGAGGGCGAAAAGCACGCGTGGAGCACAAACAGTAGACCACATTGTCGTTAATGTATACATATATATATATATATATATATATGGAGTCTCAGTTTGTGCTCCGCGCTTGTGGCTTGATTACGCTCGATGCGCGGCGAACCTTCAGTTTCCTCCGTTTCCGGTCAAATGATCCGCGGACATCCGGCCCCACCACTTCTGTTACTCGTACTGCTGGTGATACTTGCGTCAAGCTTCACTTACACAACTCGCTGACGTATTTTGATGCCACATCGTGGCTATGGCTGGTCTGGTTTGTCTGACGGAGAAACGATGGGTGGCGCAGGGTTCCATATTGCGTGGCTCTAGTACAACCTCTCCTTCTCTCGTATTCAAATCTGCATTCGCTGGTTGTAAATACAGTTCACTCCCTCTACCTCAATCCTCTTTATAGTAACAAATTTCGTCCCGATTCCGTCGCTAAGAAAAGGCCCGGAAGGGAACACATTACCCCCACTTTCTTTTAATTGCATATGGCGGGCACTAGTTATTTAATATTTTTTTTTTTTCATCATGTATGACTATTCCCGGTCAATATTTTTAATGACGGAATTTAGCGAAGCACATCTCGGGTCTGAGACAGTGATCGCTAGATTAATGGGATGCTGGAGTCTATTTTATTATCGACTTTGTTCGGTAAAAACAGGCGTTTTCGTAGTTTTGATTATTTTTCGTTGATACGCTGCACACTTGCTCAAAATTGTACACGATTGTAATATCAACATAAACGAGTGGACGTACATTCGAATATTTGGTGAAAACGTACAATAAATGAAAAAAATCGTATATTACTAAAACTCCCGAAATCAAAATGGCCGCCAGGGTTCCACAGCATCGCCTGTTTAGTAAGATATCAAAGATTCTGGAACACACATACGTTGCATCGAAATGTACGTCCATTCTTTAATGTTCTCTGAATATTCTACGAGCGTCGAAAAGTCAATTACACAAAAGGAATCCACGCAAATCCCAGACTACATTCACGTAGTCTGTTCGCGATCAGAGTGGGTCAAGAAGAGCGCAAATGAAGTTTCCTGATTAGAACACAAGTGGCGCTGATGTAGTCTGCTTTCTTTTGGCAAAACCTCCGAGCCTTTGCAACGCGACCGTAGTATACACTATACATGGATTTGACTTGTGTATTTGACATTCTGATGGTTTTCGAATATTCAGAAATCATCACAGAATTGACGTCCGGTCTGATTTTACACATCTAATTTCCAGAAACAATTAAATCTCACGGCAAAGGTCAGCTGACATATCGTGTGCGGCCATATTGCCTTTCGGGAGATTCAGTATCTTTTGTCAAAAGTAAACAGACTACGTCGGCGCCACCTGTGTCCTGATCGAAAAACTTACCAACCAAAGTCGGCAATAAAATCTACTCCAGCATCCCCTTAAGTATATATTTCATTTACTTATTTAAAGTATATAAAAAGTCTGAATTTTGCCAAATAGACAAATTTCCAGAATATTGTCACGTTTTGGACATGAATCCTTTATGGCATCGAATACGTCAATATTGTTAGATTAAATTTAAATTGTTAGATAAAAATACTGTAATATTATTGTATAATAGTATATTAAATTTAATATTCCGGTTTGTGCATAAAAACTTCCGATAAATGTATGTTAATTTTTTGAACATTTTTTACAGTACATTATTTAAAGTATATGAAAAGTCTGAATTTTGCCATATAGACAAATTTCCAGAAAATTGTCAGATTCTGGATATGAATCCTTTATGGCATCGAATACGTTAGTATTGTAAGATTAATACGCGGTATATTAAACACATTAAAAAAGTCATGTTCAATATAAAAATACTGTAATATTATTGTATAATAGTATATTAAATTTAATATTCCGGTTTGTACATAAAAATTTCCGATAAATGTATGTTAATTTTTTGAACATTTTTTACAGTACATTATTTAAAGTATATGAAAAGTCTGAATTTTGCCAAATAGACAAATTTCAAGAAAATTGTCAGGTTCTGGACACGAATCATTTATGGCATTGAATACGTCAGTATTGTAAGATTGATACGCGGTACATTAGTCACATTAAAAAAGTTCTGTTCAATATCAAAATACTGTATAATAGTTTATTAAATTTAATATTCCGGTTTGTGCATGAAAACTTCCGATAAATGTATATTAATTTTTTAAACATTTTTTGCAGTGTAGCACGAAGTTTCAATACCGACCATATCGAGTTAGAGGGGGTGGACTGTATGCATATGCACGGTTGGAATATAGAGCGCCCCAAAATCCACAAACTTTGGAACTGAACCTCCATACATCCCACAAACTAATATCGAAGCTTTCAGAGTAGTTCATGAATGAAAGGCAATCAACCTGAGAGGATTTATGATGTACATAGAGAGCATGTTTGCAGTCGAACTAAACAGCCGAGGCTTCTAAAAATAAATACACAATGGTTACCTGTGACATTCCGTTATAATAGCAGACGTAAAAAAAAATCGATTTCACAGTCGTCTCATCCTCATTCACACAGTAAGTGGATGAAGAGCTGTGGGATTATGACGACAGCGATGAGCATTTATACAATGAAAGTGGATTTTAAATACTTTACACATGGCTGGATTATTATGGATTGTTAAGCATTTTGATTATTGACCTTTCAATAAGTTATTGTATGTCAAAATGTCTCGCAAATGTCGAAATAATCCGATCATTGTTGTCGTTTTATTTGTGCTGTGATTTGTCGTGTGCCAGATATTGTCACCGGGTCCAAAATCGTGATTGCGAAGGTTATTTGAATGGCTGAAAACGAAATTTGGTAATTTTTTTACTGGAAGACGGATTCATTTATTTACATACATCACTATTATACTTCGTGTTGATGAAAACAAATCTTTCGAGACTTTAATATCTGTATACTAAAAATTGTATAAAACGTCGAGAAAAATGGTTTAGGAAATGTAAATGTGATGGAGGAGCGAAAATTCGATCAGCAAAAATTTGTGAATTACTTAACCGAATCAGTCTAAATTTTGAAGAGTACTGGCCAATCTTTACTTGGTACAATTTGTATAAAACTAGCTTAAGAAATTTAGATGATATGAGATTTTTCTAATTTCCAAAAATGTCCGTCAAAATCTATCTCTAACTTGAACAAATGTTTCCTGTCGAGCTGATACTTGGTATGAAAGTGAATAAAGTGATACGATCTTTGTTATCGAGTTCTGGCGAAATCGGTAAAGCGGTTTGGATTTTATATTCTTTTTGAAATTTGCAAAAAAAAACGACGTTATTACATTAACATTCGCAAAACTTAATCGAGCGAGTAAAAAATTTCATTGATGCCAGATATCTAATTTAGTGAAGTTCGGTTTTTATCAAAACTTGAAGTATTGTTTATTATTTTGTTATCATTAAAATTTCGCTAAAATCCAGCTTTTTTAAGTTTACTCAAGCCAAGGATACAAAGTAGAATGTTACTCATTGCATTCTCATTATATTTCATATTTTTTTCGAGATTTTCATGACAGGACACTCAGAATGGTCTAAAACGTCGAGAAAAATGATTTAGAAAAAAATGTCTGAATGTGTGTGTGTCTGTGCGTATGTGCACAATTTTTTGTTAGCACGATAGCTGTCGCAATTTTTAAGATATCGGGCTCAAATTTGAACAACGAGTAAACTGTCGTTAAACAAGGTATGGAATTGAATTTGGAGTTAATCCATCAAGGTGTTCAAAATTTATGGCATTTTGAATTTTTTGGAGAATGTCAGCTCGGGTTCTAACTCCCGCAATTTTTATGATATCCGGCACAAACTTGGAGTAGAAGTGGACTGTTATCAAATAGTGTTTGAAATTAAATTTGGTGTCAATCCGTTGAGGGGTTCACAATTTATGGCATTTAAAAAATGTTTGACATTTTTTGTTCGTGCTCTAACTTTCGCAATTTTTAAGATATCGGGCTCAAATTTGGTCCACAAGTGGACTGTTATTAAATAAAGTTTGGGAGTGAATTTGAGGTCAATCCGTTAAGGGGTTTAAAATTTATGGCATTTTGAATTTTTTGTTCGTACTCTAACTTCCGCAATTTTTAAGATATCGGGCACAAATTTGGTCCACAAGTAGAGTGTGGGTAAACTAAGTATCAGTTCGAATCTGGCGAGAATCTGTCAAGGGGTTCAAAACTAATGCCATTAAAAATTTGTTTAAACAAGGCTACAAAGTACAACTTTGCAAATTGCTTCCTTATTATTGTTGGATTTTTACAAAGCTTCCTCTATGAGGAAGCCAAAATAGATTAACATGCTTCCTCATAGAGGTAGATTTGTAAAAATCCAACAATAATGAGGGAGCAATTTGCAAAGTTCTACTTTGCAGCCTTGTTTTTTGCTTTTCATAAAATTTTCTCTATAAGAAAGCTAATACCGATTAACATACTTTCTCATAGAGATAGCTTTGTAAAAAGTGAAAAATAACGAGGAAACAATGTGAAAGGTTCTACTTTGCATCGTTGTTTTTTACAATAACAACTCCATCGTAATATCAGAGGTTAAAAGTCGATTCTACATTCGCCAGCACTTCAATTAACACAGTTACACTTGCGAGCTTCGTTATACTCGAACAGAAACTAGAATTGTCGTGGGCTTCTCGGGGGTGCGCCTATCATCCCCATCGCATCGGCCTGCGAGGCCGCTGAGACTGGAAAAAGAAGGTCAAGTCTTCTTGCCTGCTGGTGCTAGCCAAGATATATAGACTACAGACTTTTGCAAGCTCTTCTCCTTTGGTTTAGCCACGTTTCATCCAAGCTTCAAGCTTTTTTTCACCACCGAGAAAATTGAAAGCATTTTATAAAAGCTTTGGAACAGTTTATATCGAGGTACATATATCAATTTAGCTGTATCTACACTGTTAAAAATATTTACTGCTGATTTCCATTACGGGCAAAGAAAAGCGCTTCTACAGAAACTAGAATATTAAATTTAATATGCAAGTGAGATGGAAAATTACACACCGAGAGAAAAAATTTCATTGACGCCAAAGAAATGGGTCGATTAATTTTTTTTTTCATTAATTTCAATGAAATAGTGCATTTGAATTTCAAAGAGAATATTTTATTGCCTGTAAATAAAGATTTACTTAGTGAGCATATAATAAAGGAACAGTTTCCTTGTTTTAAGGAGACGTTTTCATTGGTTCAAAGAAACGTTTTCATTGATCTCTCTCTCGTACCTAACCTCACTTTTTTGTTTTCCGGTTCTCCCGAACGAACGGCTTCGAGTTTCGAGGAGCCAGAAGCTTAGCCTATTCCTGCCGTACTTCCTTACGTACTCATTTGAAATTTGAGCTTTATCTGCCGCGTACTTTAGGAAAAAAATAGGTTTCAAAATTTTGAGCTGGTAAGAAGAAGGTTTTATTGAATCAGAGACGATATCTTTGAAATCAATGAAAAAGGTTCATTGGTTTAAAGAAATGTTTCTTCGAATCAATGACACTACTTTTCATTGAGTCAAACTCAATCATTCAAAGAAAAGATAGCATTGAAATTGAAGTATTTCATTTCATTGGCATAGATTTCCGTAAATCAATGAAACTTTTTCTCTCGGTGCAGTATATTCTACAAAATCTTATGAAAATTAGAAAATTTTATATAAATAATTGGAATTTTACTGATGAACACAATTTCCGGTTATCTAAAATCGCGAATATTTTTAACAGTATATCTGCTTCTGCGATATTATTTAATATTTTATCTTGACTGCATATTTATCAATTATAAAAGCTTTAAAACGATTTTGTTATTATATTTTTTTTATTGTTTACAATTGAGGCACTCTTACAAATTTTTGGCTAACCGAAAGTGTGAAGAAGTTCAGAAACTCATAAATTTCCTGTAACTCATTCGCAATAGTTAGATGCTTTTGCTATGCATTAAAATAGTATATTTCGAGACAAGAGGCCAAAGGAACGTTTTGCGCACTGACCGAGTGAAGACAAAATGAACGTGCTTCGAGTACTCAAATACCTGTGAATTATTCCAGAATTTTATCAGCTCTTTTAAACCAACGTCATCCGTCAGTCTCTTCGGATTTAAAAATATTCCATTTTTTTCCAGCTGACGTTTCTGTCAGTTTTATGCTGGCGGATAAGCGTTTGAGTACTTTGAATGTTTGCGGACAAGACGGTGGTATAAATAAATGAATACACGACAAAAGCGAGAAGGAAAAAAAGAGGAGATAAATAGCAAGATCTTAAATCTCTTTTCTCGATTCTCAGAACCACCACAGTGCTTCGCAGTTGTTGAATTCCATGCAATCCTCGATTTCAAAGAAAGCAAAAGACCCTGCAGCGCGTTTCATATCCTCATCGACAAAGAGTCACTGCTTCAGACGGATGAGCTGACTGTATGTGTTACTGAGACCGTAGCATCCCCCTTAGTGCACTACGCCGGAACCTATACACCGCAAGAGTGTACATACTTTTTAATCTGAATGTCTGGCGAATGCCGGACCCTCATATGCTTCCTCAAGCTTAAGCGGATAGAAGGATTTGATAAAAAGTATCATATTTCTGGGGAAAAAAAAACATACACCATCTTGTATCATAAAATTATTTGTTCAATTCTCTGTCCTGAAAAGTATGCTTTTCGCAAGCTCTGTGAAAACTACAATTTTACGACGTCCATCTGAAAAGTTTCATTAAATCCTCGAGAGAAAAAACAGTTTTACGCTCACTACATATGACAGCCCCAAAATGGATCAAGATACTTTCTCATCATGGTTGCTTTGCAAAGTTCTACTTTGCAGCCTTGTCTTATATATAATTCGAAAAATTTAAATTCTCGGTTGGGGGTCAAAATAACGAATGAGTAAAATAGCGAATGGCTAAAATAGCGGATTTCAAAATAAGGAACGTCTAAATATAGAATCGCCATCATTATGAAATTTGCTATTTTAGCCATTCGCCATTTTGATTGCATTTTAATAAGACTGGGGGTCAAAATAGCGAATGATCAAAATAGCCAATTTCATAATGATGGCCATTCTATATTTAGACGTTCCATATGATGAAATTCGCTATTTTAGGATTCGCCATTTTGGTCATTCGCTATTTTGACGCCCACCCAAATTTCAGTCAAATTATGAAAAATTTTAAGTTATTATTATTATTTTTTCACGTCAGCAATACTTTATTTTTGCCGAGGTAAAATAAAAATGTATTAACAACAGCGACCATTCCTTTAATGAAATTCGTCTATGATAATTAGTTACCATCCGTATTGGAAATTCGAAAGTAATGAAAATTAGTCACATTTCCTGTTAAAATGTGACTAATTGGTAGAAAAATCAGAGCACTTAGAAAAAGTGTCTTAATTGACATAGAATATTTAATTTAATAAATGGTCGATCGTTAGGAGCAAGAAAGTTTTGCAGAAAAACTCAGTGGGTTTATTCAATAAGAGCCTGAATAAACCTGAATAGACGTAACGTCACCATTGAGGCGAATTAAAAGCGAATAAAAAATTAATGACATGATAAATAAACAAAAAAGGCGTATGTGAAAATAACGAAAGATGTTCATTTTTGCGTGTAAAATAAGGCAAAATGTGAGAAATTTCAGACCATTTTAAAAAAGTGACAGGGTCAATTTTTCAATCCCAAGTTTGAATTCAAGTTTGTAGTTAAGATCGATCTTCACGTTACGCATGTTCGCATACTTGAGTTCACACTTGGGACTATAAATTCGGCCCTTAATTAGTATAGAATCATGAATTTAAGTTCAAACGTGGGACTACAAATTGGACTCTCAATTGGCATAGAATGATGAATTTAAATTCCAACTTAAGTTCAAACTTGGGATTACAAATTCGACCCTTAATTGGCATAGAATGATAAATTTAAGTTCAAACTTTGTACTACAAATTCGACCCTTAATTGGCACAGAGTCAAGAATTTGAGTTCGAACGTAAGTTCAAAACTTGGGACTTCCAATTCCACCCTAAATTGCACGGAAAAAAAAGATTAGTTGCCATAACCAAGAAATGAGTTGAGACAACCAATCGATTATTCTATTTATCTTACAACTCAAATGGTAATACCGACGATTCGAATGATAATACCGACGATTCGAATGGTAGTCCTAACAATTCGAGTGGTAGTCCCGACGATTGGATTAGTTAACCTAACTAATCTCGCGAGAACTAATCGTGAATAGTTGAGGTTACTATTCGATATGGTTGAGGCAACTAATTTTTTAGACATTGTGTACAGCAGATCGAAAACGTAGTTGCCACAATCAAACATTTCTTTCCGTGTGGCATAGAATAATGAATTCAATAAATGGGCGATCGTTAGGAGCAAAAAGGTTTTGCAAAAAAATCCAGAAAGTTTGTTCAGCAAGAGGCAGGTACAATGACGAGTTCCAATCGCATCCGGATGTGGGAGCAGCCGCGGCGGAAGGAAGGGGACCCAACGTCACGATTGAGGTGAATTAAAACCGAGTAACGCGTTCGTTCGCTCGCACAAGGCACACTAATTCGTTCGTCTGTCCTCTCTGATCCATCACGAGAGCAGCTCACATATACAGCCTACATTCCAGTATTGGCACGCTCTCGACCTGTAACCGGCTGAGTCAATGCCACGCGGGGAACCGATCCGTGTGTATATTAATAAAGACGTGTAACACATACATCTACATATGTACATGTATGTATGTATGTATATTAACGATGGAGAGATCCGTCATTTCACATGGAACCGACGGCGACCGCACGGTGTTGTTAATATACAATTCTAGACGGCATATTTAATAATGAAATTCTTCGATTATTTGTTGTAAAATTCTAAAACATCTACAACACACTCGTACAATTTCTTTGATTTCGATTAATTTTACAACTAATAACCGCTCGCAAAATGTTCCACAAAATTTAAAAAATAGTTGAAACATTTAACAAAGATGGAAATAGTACATTACGATACTAGTGCGAAAAAACTTTTTCTGACGAGTGTGAGTTTGCAACACGAGCCGAAGGCGAGTTTTGTAATCACACGAGTTAAGAAAACGTTTTTCGCACGAGTATCGTATAAAATTTTATTTCACGAGGTGTGTAAATGGGGTTTGATGCACGGAGTGATATAAAATAATTTTTTCAATCTTAAATCAAGTATGTGCGTTTGTAGTCCGAATGAGTGACTTTGATTTATGTTTCGTTAAACCAGTGAACCTTTTTCATCGATTTCAAAGATATCGTCTCTGATTCAATGAAACCTTCTTCTTACCAGCTAAAAATTCGTAACCTATTTTTTTCCTGAAGTACGCGGCAGATAAAGCTCAAATTTTGTGAGTATGTAAGGAAGTACGGCAGAAATGGGCTAAGCTTCTGATTCCTCGAAACTGGAAGTCGTTCGTTCGGGAGAACCGAAAAACAAAAAAGTGAGGTTAGGTGCGACAGAGAGATCAATGAAAACGTTTCTTTGAACCACTGAAAATGTCTCTTCAAAATAATGAAACTGTTTCTTTATTATATGCTCACTAAGTAAATCTTTATTTACAGGCAATGAAATGTTCTCTTTGAAATTCAAATGCACTATTTTATTGAAATCAAAGAAATATTTCGTTATCAATCAAAAAAAAAATCAATCCACCCATTTCTTTGGCGTCAATGAAATCTTTTCTCTCGGTGTAATGGATTCTATAAGCGATTGTCTTAATTATATTTTCGGAGTACACGGTGTTATTGAAGACACGGTTATTAAAAGAACCTCGCGTGCAATTGATCGGATATCAGAACGATTAAAACAATGAAATTAATTTCAAATACACCAGTGTTATTGAAACAATGATATTTTTTTTTCATTGTGCAATTTACCGAGAATGAATCCTATAAAGCTATGTAATAAAGCCGTTTTTCATTGAAATCGTCGAAAAAGAGTACGTCAAATGAAATCAATATTTGTTGTCGCGTTTTTTTTGTTCGTTTTTAATATTGCGACAGCTGCACTGCAGGGTATATAAAAATTATATATTTTTGCTCGTTTTTTGGGGCGGGACAAGCCAGTGAAATAGGAATAGTCCAATTAAAAATAAAATATCAAACGTTCATCAAATTGGCTTAAAATGTCCCACCTACATTGTCGAAATTTATCATGTGAATTTAGAGAAATTTACACGGAGAGAAAAAATAGGAATTATATCTTGATTCGCATAGTAATTGAGAACTGTGTTCGCAGTCTAGGTTTAATTCCTAGAATTGTAGTTTTTTCTCTAAAGTTTGAACTCGACAGATTACACAAACTGGATGTTTCTTTAGAATTAGAGAAAATTCTATCGTCGATAACTATAAAGTGACAGTAATTCGATTTAAGTCTATGCGACTATTCTTTTCTAGTTGCAATAACCATAAAATAATCATTGTAACTATAAAAATATAGTTAGAAAAATTTTTAGTTATCGTAACTGGTTTTTAATTAAAATGTATTGATTAAGAAACAAAGATTTGAAATTATCGTAATAGTCGGATTCGACGCCTACCAAAATTAGGTCCTTTCGAACCGCCTAAAATTCAATCCTGAAAACCAAGCGAAAATATTATTTTTTATTAAAAACAAATTTATTGAAAGCTTGAAATCGGAAGTTAATGTAATAGTTGAATTCGATATACATCTGAAAAAATTCATACGTATTCAGAAAAATTAACAAATCATTTTCATTTGAAAACAAGTTGGGCTGACGGGTGTTTTGTTGAACTTTTTTTTTTCGTTCATTTGTTAATAACATTTTTGATTTATTTTTATATAAAATCGATATTTTCAGATTTTTATCTCATTGAGAAGTGATATGAACTGATAGATCTGATTTAGCGACAAGCATCCTAATGCCTACACTACATAACTGTCTGTAAATGCAAGGATCATTTTGGAACTTCAGCCTACGAGCTGAAAATCATATATTCAAACAGAGAATTAAAAAAATTACAGTATATAAAATAAAAAGCGGCTTTTTAAATTTATAATAAACGAATCCTATTTATGACCGAACGTTGCCCCTGCGGGTTTCATCGATTCTCGGATTGCTTCATGAAAGTTGCTGATATTTTGCGAGCTATCGGAAATCGTTAACCAATTCCGACTCCTATGAAACTCAATTTATGTATCAACCTATCCCGCCATTTCACTACGTACAAATAAAAAAGCAAGCTTAGCGAAATTTTTTTTTTCCTGCTTGATTTATTTATCCATTGGTGAGGAGAAATGAATAAAAATACCTAGGCAAACGAATAAAACTCGAAATAATAATAAAATACGAATATATAAATGGAGAGTACAACCGTTCAAATAGTGCATAAATAGTTAAATTGGCAGATACACAATTTTTAATCGTATTTTTTTATTAAAAAGAAAAGTGGACTTTATGAAAGACGACAAATTTAGACTGGTTTACAACAATTTTAATAATTCCAAAAACTAAATATGTGAATAGTATTTTTTAAATATGGTAATAGTAATAAAAATCGAAGTACCCAATTTTGGCTAGAATTTCGTTTCAATATTTCTTTCATTCTTAAGGGAAGGGAGTCGGTTCCAAATTGCTAATATTCATTAGCAAAAAAAGTAGAACCTTGCACATTGCTTCCTCATTATTTTTCGTTTTTTACAAAGCTTAATTCTATGAGGAAGTACGTAATTCAATTATGGCTTCCTCATGGAGGAAGCTTTGTAAAGAGCGAAAAATAATTAGGAAGCAATGTGTAAGGTTCTACTTTGCATCCTTGTTGTGTAAGTTTTCATCTCGATTCGTCACGCCGTTCGAGAGTTATGAACAATTCTATTTTGGGACAAGCGGTCATTATAAATTTTAAAAAATAAAAATTATATATGAAGCAATGTGTAAAGTTCAACTTTGCATTCTTATTTCCATTGAGTACAAACTTTTGTCTCGCATTATCAACTTTTGCTGATGCTAGAGCGAAAATCGTTTATTTTTTTTTTTTTTGGAAATTTCAAAATGTCGTAAAATCTGAACCACTTTACCGATCATCGTCAAATTTGGTACGTGGCATAGCTGCATGTTCCTTTTCGTCTGTAAAATATTTCAGTTAAATTGGCGAAATTCGACGTGATTTATAAAAAAAATGATTTTTTTCGAAAAATTCAAACATCTATATAATCTGAACGGCTTTACCGATTTCGCCCAAATGCAATGCCAAACAACATTGAACGTATATTTATTTATAAACAACTATTTAGCAAAATCATACACATACATACGGACGTTTTTTCTAAACAACTTTTCTCGACGTTTTGGACAATTCTATGTAAAAAAAAAATTTTCATGAAAACAAAGCTTCCTCTATGAGGAAGCAAAAACAAAAAAAAATCTTTGTTTCAGCAAGGTGGCCGCGGTCAGGGAAAACCGGGAGAAGTCAGGGAAGTAAAAAATTGGTCAGTGAATCAGGGAAAAGTCAAGGAATCTCAAAATTGGTCAGGGAAAACGTAAATTGGCATCAAATCTCCCGTACGAAGATAAAAAGTACATAAAAGGTAGTCTTAAAAAAAAATGTATTGATGAAAAAAAATAAACCCTAAAATTATAATTACAGTTTTTATATAATTTGTCAATTGAACCCGATTGACAATACCTGACGCGGATTTTTTTAACACGATTCTCCTCGGAATCGAAGCGCTTAAGAAAAAAGTTTAAAAAATGTTATATATTATTACAATAAGTATAATATAATATGAATTATTATAATAGTGTTTAATGTGATGTGAAGCTTTATGAATCCAAAGATCGTTCACATAATTTAAGGTTACAAAATAGATACAGAAAAAATATGTTCATTGTTGATCGGAAAAATAAATCATTTATAGAAGATATGCACTTGTTTTGGATTAATTTTCGTTGGCATCATCAACTTTAAAAAACAGAAATCGTCGGAATTTTGGTCAGGGGAAAATCAGGGAATTTTTTCCGACAAAAAAAACGGCCACCATGTTCAAGCTTCAAAAGATTTTTTTTTTTTTATGACATCATCAGATAAACAATTAAGATACCGATTAATAAATATCAGCAATTTGAGGTTGAATATGATAAAAGGAATAATATTAGAACATTTTTTGGTTGATTCACTTAACAGCCTGAATTGCTTGAATTAATACATATTCTCCGAAATCAGAGAATGAGCTTGTAATTGGATGAAAATTGTCACGTCGTCCTAGTAATTCTTTTGATTGCGTATTCGTGCAAGCTAAATGACCGTACTAATAATTCATAGAGATTTCGCCGGGAAGTAATATATATTAACGTCGTCTTTACTCGCCTACTTGTCTAGATGAATGAATTCGTGCTCAGCGTCGAGACATGGTATTTCAGTATTGCGAAAAAGCTCAAGCAAAGACGCACGTTGTATATTTTTCCTACTAAGAAATTCAGAACTCCGACAAAATACAGAAATTCGGAAAACGTATTTGTGAATTGGATTGTGAGTTCGGTACAAAATCGTGGATTCCGAAGAAAACGTTTTCGCTTCGATGAATTAATAGAATGTTGATTGATATGTAGATTTCGGAGAATTTAAATATCGACATATCGTAAATTGATGTTAAATAATGATGATATAGACGAGAATAGGGCAGACGTACACCGAGAGAAAAGATTTCATTGGCGCCAAAGAAATGGGTGGATTGATTTTTTTTCATTGATTTCAATGAAATAGTGCATTTTAATTTCACAGAGAACACTTCATTGCCTGTAAATAAAGATTTACTTAGTGAGCATATAATAAAGAATCAGTTTCATTGTTTTAAAGAGACGTTTTCATTGGTTCAAAGAAACGTTTTCATTGATCTCTCTCTCGCACCTAACCTCACTTTTTTGTTTTCCGGTTCTCCCGAACGAACGGCTCGAGTTTCGAGGAGCCAGAAGCTTAGCCTATTTCTGCCGTACTTCCTTACATACTCACAAAATTTGAGCTTTATTTGCCGCGTACTTCAGGAAAAAATAGGTTTCGAAATTTTGAACTGGTAAGGAGAAGGTTTCATTGAATCAGAGACGATATCTTTATAATCAATGAAAAAGGTTCATTGGTTTAAAGAAATGTTTCTTCGAATCAATGTCACTACTTTTCATTGAGTTTGAGATTATTCAAAGAAAAGATAGTATTGAAATTCAAGTATTTCATTCCATTGGCAAAGATTTTCGTGAATCAATGAAACTTTTTCTCTCGGTGTACCATTTGTGGCTGCACAAAAAATGTAAATATTAATTCATCATTACTTCAATCTATTCAAATTACCGAATGAGATTATTTTACATGAATCAAAGCAAACTTTACATTGAATATGCAGTGTTTAAAATACCTAATTGCTTAATAAATTATGTTCAAAGCCTTTTGGCACCATTTGTGGCCATCTCGTCATTTACGTGCAATCGGTATGATCATAAATGGATCAAGTTGATGATCACATACTTTTTGACGAAGTTGTAATCGTCAAGAAATAATAAATAAAAAATCAAATTCTTATAAAATTCTAACCTTACTACAGTAGTATTACTGAACAATGTTTTGTTTACTTGAAAAATTTGTGCTAACTAGATCTAATTTGCAAAAAATAATGGAATAATCTTAATTTTTTGAAAATGACAAACTCCATGCAACCCAAACCGATGTACCTATTTTACGCAAATTCAATACCAAAGTTCGAATCATTTTATTCAATTTTCATATAAAGTTTCCCCGATAACAAAAAAAATCTTTGAGTTAGAAACTTTGAAAAATCATATAGCCGGAATGCGTCAATGGATTTTTATAAAATTTATACCAAGTAAACATAACCAGAAAAATATGAACTCATTCGGTCGAGTAGTTTACAAGTTTTGGTAGTATGAATTTTAGGCCCTTTGTCACTCACATACATCTGGAAAATTGGTATAAAACAACTTTTCTCAATGTCTCAGATCATTTTGGATGTACCAACATGAAAAACTCGAAGAAACAATTTTTTTCACGGAACCAATTTTTCTCTACGCAGAAGCAAAAAAATACAAAAAATTGGGGACGCATTTAACAAATTGAAAAATAAAATCCACGGCCCCCTATGTTTTCTCCCAATTTTTCGTAAAATTTCTTGCAAAGTACTTTTACTCAGAGTTGTAAATGCCTAATACTTATAGAAATAATGATGAAGATACGATCAGCTCCATAATTATGATTTTATAATAATAACATGTAGCGATTGTAATACGATGATTAAACTTTGGAATGGCTGTAAAAATGATTGTTTATCAATAGAAATTGACGATAATCCTTTTGAAAAAATGGAAAAAATAAATAATGCATTACACTGAGAGAAAATTACGGTATTAGCAACTATAAAATGACAACTGTTTTTTTCTAGTTCGTCCGAGCAAATTTTTAATAGTTGCCACAACTATCAAATAGTTATTATAACTACCAATTAGTTACCATAACTATTTTCATAGTTACTGTAACTATGAAAATAGTTGCATGGACTAAAAATTAATAGTTGTCATTTTATAGATGACTGTACTACTACGATTTCTCTGAGTGTACTATTCCAGTGTTCCAGTTCTCTGAGTGTACGATTTCTCTGAGTGTACTGAGTGTATTATTTCTTCCATTTTTGCTTCCTCATAGAGGAAGCTTTGTTTTCATGAAAATTTTTTTTTTCGAGATTTTCATGTCAGTACACTCAGAATGGGCCAAAGTCGAGAAAAGTGATTTAGAAAAAATGTCTGTATGTGTGTGTGTGTTTGTGTGTGTGTATGTGTGTATGTTACACGATCGAAAAATGTAAACCTTTATAACTCAGGAATGCCTTGAGATATCAAGCTGAAATTTGGACCATAGATTGACGGATGAAGCCTTATCGTTCATACAGATTTTTGTTAAAATCCACTTCATCGTTAAATTATTACGCGTTTTTAAATTTTTTGAAAGATGTCTGTTTACGCGATAACTCTTTCAATTTTCGAGATATTGATCTTAAAATTGGTATGAATGTGAGCTTTCATACGCCGGTGATCGCTATTGAATTTGGTTAAGATCGGTTGAACCGTAAAAATTTTATGATGTTTTGAATTTTTCGAAAAATTGACATCACTCTATTGTAACTTTTGCAAAACTTAAGATAGAGAGCTCAAATTTTGTATATAAATGAAACAATATTCAGCCATTATATATGTATAATTTAGTGACGAACGGTATGAAATTTTTGATTTTATGGAATGTTGAATTATTTTTAAAAATATACATTATCACATTCTCTTTCAGAAACGCTCTAATAATCACGAAATAACGTAATAACGAACAACATGTATATTTATCTAATTAAAACAAGGATGCAAAGTAGAACCTTGCACATTGCTTCCTCATTATTTTTCGCATTTTACAAAGCTTCCTCTATGAGGACGCCAAAAATTGAATAACATACTTCCTCATAGAGGTAGCTTTGTAAAATGCGAAAAATAATGAGGAAGCAATGTGCAAGGTTCTAATTTGCATCCTTGTTTCCATTATTTCTTGCAATATTAAAGCGAAAATTAGTATTTTTTTCAGCTATTCAAATGTTTACACTCTATTTTATTATCACCACATATTATTATTATGAAATCATAATTACAAAACAAATTGTACTGTAAACTATATCTCATGAATTAATGGGAATTTACAACTCTGCTTTTACTGCTATTTATTTCAAGCAGAGAAATAAATAGTACTAAAAGTACGACTTTTTCTGAGGGAGAACCGCTGATTCTTTCGTTTCGTTTAATCTCGGATCTTATTCGATTGCCGAGCTACATTATAGGCAACTATGCAGCACGTCATGCTCACGCCGATACTGAATCACCGATCGTGCAGACTTCACCTTGACTTTGTGGGTGTGAAAGCGCCAACGGTGATGCCGACGATGACTGAGACTCGAACGCGTGCAAAGAACAGCTGATGGTTGCTGTCAGTGTGTCTTACATTACGAGTTAGTGTTACCTCCAGTTATAACGAACGACTTTTCATCAGATCGCACTCTACATATATAGCATAGTCGAGCTTTTACCTTAATGAGAAAAGTAGGCGAGGTCAACCACGCTGCTCGTAGCCGCGGGAATTGCTAGAGAAAAAAAAATAGAGCAAGCAGGTCGAGCCAAAGCGCAGGCTGTGCCAAGGGACGTGCACCAACTCTGAGGGTATCTTAGGGCTCGCCTTTTTTTTTTTGCTTCTCATCTCTCACAGAGGAATAATAGAGAATTTAGCAAACTGGGTCTCACCGTCATAGGTACCACATTTCGTCCTGACATACTTCTAACAAAAAATTCTAAGAAAACTCCAGTATTTTCTTCAAAAAAATTAATCACAATGACAACAGCCTCTCTATTTTTTTTTTGTAAATAAAAACAAAAATGTATTAATAAATCACAGAGGAATAATAGAGAATTTAGCAAACTGAATCTGACCGTCATAGGTACCACATTTCGTCCTGACATACTTCTAACAAAAAATTCTAAGAAAACTCCAGTATTTTCTTCAAAAAAATTAATCACAATGACAACAGCCTCTCTATTTTTTTTTTTTTTTTTTGTAAATGAAAACAAAAATGAGCAAGAGAGGAGAGAGTGTAAAATACAATTAAAAGACGAGGAGTAACAGGAAAGAAAAAAAGATCGAAGAAATAATAACAATGTGTTTTGTGTTTGACACTTGAGATAAAGATAGTGACTGAATGTTATGCGAATGAATAGATATTGTTATATATTATTATATAGATATTGTTGTATATTAATTTATTTATTTCCAATTCTACGTTAGCAAAATTCTTTTAATAATTTCCTGTAAATAGTTACATGCCCTTGTAAAGAGAAAAAAAGTAAATAACAAAATGTATTTACTTCCTTATAGAAGCGACTTCGTCAAATATGTAAAATAATGAGGAAACAATTAGCATGATTCTACTTTGCAGGTTTTTGTAAGTAAAAAATGCAGTCAACATTGAGACGTGCATTTTCTGTTCTTTTGAGAATTCGCAATGTTTTACGAGTAATTCAAATACATAATAGATATTTTATGAATGGCAACACGTTATTTATCGAAAATAGTCGGTTAACAGCTGTTTCAGTAACTAATACCATTACCGGTATATTCACAATACTAATCCATAAACGCCCTCCTCAAATATTGATAGTAACTGAATGGACCAGACATTAGCGGGTCAATTCGAAGCCAATAACCATCAGATGCTAGTATCGAATGCGCATATAGGCATACGTGTTCTACTGTTGCTTTAAGCAGTGCTGTTGGCGTTCTATGAATGGAGGCGGGCGTGAGCGTGTCGGATCAGCCGGCAAGCAAGGACGACTAATTATAGCTCGGTATCTCTTACGTATCCACGCGGGCATCACCGACTTCTACCTATATGAAAAACTCTCGTTTCGTTTTTCTTCCACCGTCTCGAGAATTCTTCCTCTACATTCTTCGTCTGTCCTATAACAATCACGTCTCCGGATTATCAACATCAACACTCCGATAGCATCGTCGCCCATCAGACAGAAAAATATTTATGTAACGTATATGTTTACACGGAGAAAAAGGCTTAGTTAGATCAACCAAAGCGCTTGGTTATATTTGCGCCAACTAAGTTATTAGTTAGACCAACCAAGTTATTGTTTGACCAACCAAGTTATTGAAGATGAGGAAGGATAATCGGCTATTGGCGGCTAAGTTGGAAGATGTTATTCCATTTTGTTGTTATAGATGTAATTATTTCATTTATTAATACATTTCGACTCTGGTGTGGGTCCTTTTCAATTTACATCTAAAAGTGGACGATTAGTTAATGTAAAATTATAGGGTTTAGTTATTGTGTTATATAGTCAAACAATTAATAATTAGTAATGTTATTACATAGGTGCTACCACAGCATGCCACAGCATCAATAACACAACCAAGTTATTGGTTACACCAACTAAATCATCTTGGTTAGCCAATCAATAACTTGGTTGGTTAAGAATAAATAACTTGATTGGTCTAACCAATAACTGAGTTGTCAGTTCAGCCACTTTTTTTCGACCCTCTCCGATGTATCCCATAATTGGCCACATTTTAGTACCACTTAAAAGCATTCTTGGTGAATTTTTTCAGATTTTTTAATCCATCCATTTAGGAAATTTTTTTTGTTATTCATATAACTTCGATGGAGTAAATCTGACAAAAAAATCACACATACAAAAAAAATGTTGTTTTTCAATTAATTTTGCATTGCAATATGTATCATATTTTTATTCGTGTTGCAAAAGCTATTTACAGCAAAAAAATGTTACACAATTTTTTTTACTCATTCGCATACCTTCGATATCACTGCCAATTTTATACAAGTTACAGGGATATGTCAAAATCATACCAAAAAATTGGCATAGTGGGCATCGACTATTTCAAGGAGGAAAAAAATATTTTCCAAAATTTTCGATCCAATAAATGGCTATAGGCACGAATAACTATATGTAAATCCTGAAGGCCGTGTCGTCGTTCCACGTCAAGTAGCTCAGTGGATCGATTATTTGAAGTAATAACAAAAAATAAGTTAAACCAAAAAATATATAACAATAAAAAAACAATTAAATAAATTTAATTAATTTTCTTTCTTTTTTGAATCCTTCAAGTAGTCGATGCCCACTACACCAATTTTTTTGTAGGTTCTATACATGTCCCTACAGCTTATAAAAAATTGAGAGTAATATCGAAGGTGTCCGAATGAATGAAAAAAATTGTTTAACTTTTTTTTGCTGAATATCTATTTTGCAACACGAATAAAAATATGAGACCTATTGTATTACAAAGTTGAGTGAAAAACAACATTTTTTTATACATGTATTTTTTTTGTCAGACTCACTCCATCAAAGTTATATGAATAATTTAAAAAAAAACACATTTCCCAAATGGATTGTTTAAAAAATCTGAAAAAATTCACAAAGAGTGGTAAGAATTCACTTTCAAGTGGTACTAAAATCGGTCCAAGTATGGGATAGATCTGAGAGGGTAAAAAAAGTGGCTGATCTGACAGAGAATGCCTCATATAACACAGCGCTTAGTTGTTCTAACCAAGCCTTTTTTGCATGTAATATATGGTGCCAAAATGTTATATATTTTGCATATAAAGTATTTTCTGTCGATTCATCCACTTTTTTGTCGACCCTCTCCGATCTGCACCATAATCAGTTATACCAATGTACCGCTAAAAGGTACTTACTCTATGTGAATTTTTTCAGATTTTTTAAAACAATATTTCAGAAAACGCTGTTATTTTTTCAAGTGCAAATATCTCGGAAACTTGAAAATACTGAAAAAAAATGTCTCCACATAAAAGTTATCGTTTTATCTTAACTTTGCAGCCGAATGTTCGAAATATTTGTCACCGGTGAGTGTGATTTTTATCGAAAAACAGAGGAATTAATTTTTCATGCAAAAACGGATGTTTTTTTTTGACTGAAAAAATTACACAGTATTCCGTCATAACTGTTGACATCTCAAAAAAATGGCCAGAGTGGCACCGATCGATATGCTCGTATAAAAAAATGTATTTGTGTGACCGTTCCGAAAACGGGAGAATTATTAGTTTTCGAATTAAAAACGGTCATTTTTTTTTGGCTGAGAAAATTACAGAGTATTCCTGCATGACTGTCGATATTACAAAAAAAAAATCATAAGAGTGGCACGGATCGGGGTTCCGGTGTAAAAAAAGATTATTCGTGCGGAAGTTCTGAAACAACGGCAGAATTGTTCTTTAATTCAATAACGGATTTTTTTGTCTGAAAATATCACAGGGTATTCCTGTATCACTGTCGATATCGCAAAAAAAATACTAGAGTGAGTAGATTGTTGCCAAAGTTTCAATAACTGAATAAAAATCCATAAAAGAGAGACTTGGAAAAAAAAACAACCGAAAAATATTTGAAAAGAAAAGCAAAACAAATAAAAATTGATATAACCATTACAATATAAATCTATTCGAACAAATCGAAGCACTCAACAAAAAAGTTAAAAAAGTGTTATAAATTACTAAAATAAGTATTACACTTCACATCAGTATTTAAACGAATTTAAAGCGTTATAATTCCAAAGAACGTTTATTTTTTGAAAGAGAAAATATATCTTCAAAAGTGCTATTCGTTGTTGATCGAGAAATAAATAACTTATCAAGAACATGTATCTGTTTCTAATACATTTTTTTTATTCGCGTTATAAATTTTTTAGTAGATGTCCTTAAAATTTCGGTCAAGGAAAATTGATAAATGAGTCAGGGAAAAATCAGGGAAAAGTCAGGAAATTTATTCCGAAAAAAAAACGGCTACCATGATTTAAAAAAAAATGGAAATGCGTGACGTCACAATTGTGACTCCCGCCCCCCTCCTTTATCGTCATAAAACGTCAGTTTTTTCGTGACCTCCCCCCTTGTGTGGTGACGTCATTTATGAACGGCCCCCTATCAGGAACTGTTTGACATTTTCTCTGAGACTCACGTTTAGCGGGTCTGTACCGCTCGCAGATCGTTAAAGTAGGAAAATGTCTATTTATTCAACCTCTCTGTTAAATATTGTTTCTAAATATTACAGAAAAATCGGCAATTTATTTTTTAGCCTAGAGCGGCAATAGTGGTAAACTCTGCGTGACGTTTGTATCTAAAATAAACAGACGTCAAACGCTCGACATTATCGAAAACACTTGATCCCGTCGTAATAAAGTTATTTTGTTACAATCTACGTCGTAGGATTGCAACAACCGATAATCTCAGACAGCAGTAAACTATTTACTTATCGCATCAATGAGATTATTGATAGACTCGAGGACAGCCTTTCATTCTTCGATAAACTCTTCTTCGTCGCTGAGAATTTTCTCGATAAATGGATTGGTCTGTTATGTATAAAGCACTGGAAAAACGATCTGGCTTCGAGTGTTCAATCACTGAGAAAAGTTTGTTGCAGTGATTCTAATAAAACTGTGGAACACTTGACCGGATATCTCTGAATCATAAGATTCAATAAAATAAAGATTCATTTAGAAATGGTTTTATATTTTCGAAACACAGCATCGCTCAAACTTGCCATTTTTAGCACGATATTGTGTGAAAGTGTCGGTAAAAATAGTTGTAATTCATTGTCCATATTTCGCTGCAACATTAAGTAACAATTTTTTTAAGCAAAATTACCACACTAGGAGAAATCGAGTATTTAACTTATCGACTTATACTCTTTGTTTATTAACTTCGTAAATAATTTCCACTTTGTATTTGAAATAAACAAACAGCGTTATTTTGAAGGTAATCGATAGTTGCAATTCTGTAGTAATGTAACTAATTACAATTACAATCATTGTAGTAAATTTGCACTGAGAAAAAGGACGATGGAATTTCCATCAATAATGCCATAGTAAAAAATTTATAATATGTGGAACCATATATTATAGTTGAATCATCTTTCATATGGTTTACCGAACTATTGTCGTGAAGTTAAGGAAACTATGCAGCTTGAATAGTGTATCTAAATGTGCGCCACACTTAAGAATACTATAACTTATCGTTAAAACTGTAACAATAAAATTATGATATATTTAACACATTTATGAAATAAACACTGAGAGAAAAATATGGTCAGAGTTACCATATTTTTACTATAAGCTATGTTATCCAGAGACGACGACTATGCTTTTATAGGTCTGTGAAGCTGGCACCCCCACCAAGTCCAAATTTTTTTTTAAATATCTAGAAATTATAGGCTATTTATGGGCTCTCGATTCCCCCTAAAAATTAATTTTGTGCTCATCCCTGTATCGAGAAAATCGAATTTCAAAAGTGGGGGTGCCAGCTTCATATGAAGTTAGCGCCAAATTTTTTTCCTTAAACATATATATATATATATTTATCCCATAATTATAGGCTTTTTATGGGCTCTTAAAAAATATCACCCTCATCCCGATCGGAACTACCCTTAAAAAGATAAAAATAAATTAAAAAAATTAATTTTTTTTTTTTTAAATCATTTTTACGAAATATTTGTAGGATAATTATAGGCTAATTATGGGCTCTTCGAAGCACTTGAGCCCGATTTTCTTACACTACCCCTTTTCTTGAAAACTACCCCCACGGTACCAGCATTGCAGTAAAAGTCATTATTATAGCGTAAAGTCTTAATTCCTATGTAGTTATGTCAACTATTTTTGTATGTTAGTTGCAACTATTCGTTCTTTTACTGCTTATGAAGTATTTTGAACCGTTGGAGAACAATAAAAGCATATAAAATACATAGTTATTTTCAAATTATGTTTATTTATTCCTATTATCCAGTATAGTAAATGATGAGGTCGGTTAACAGTTCAACATACTTACTATTGTTGCTAGATTCATAATACTTTTGTGTACTGTAACAAAGACAGCACGTGAGATTAGCATCATGGACGCTTGCGGACAACAAATTGATGTTGAAAATTACAATAAATATTGCAGCGAATACTATGCATTTTTACAAGCGTCCATGATACAAGTCTCACGCGCTGCCTAGTTCCCTCGCTTCCGATAGATGGCCAGCGGGATAGGACTTTCTCGCTAACGAATTGTCATCTGGCCCCTTTATAAAAGGTGGATTATCCAATCTTTGTCACTTCTGATTTTTGTCTAACTCCGACGTCTGACTCGCAACTGGG
Organism: Ephialtes manifestator; assembly: GCA_963970395.1. Lineage (NCBI taxonomy): Eukaryota > Metazoa > Arthropoda > Insecta > Hymenoptera > Ichneumonidae > Ephialtes > Ephialtes manifestator. Next base: position 12,582,585 of record OZ019980.1, read on the forward strand.
CAGCGGCAACAGTGAGTATTGGGAAAAAAGTCGCTCTAAGCCGACATCCCGCTCTTCTATATTCACTACTATCAGTGAATATAGTAAAGATATAAATATTACTTGTAAATATAAATAAAACACTTATTGCCATATACACTTCGTTATATCAACGAGATGGAATATGAATGTAGACCACAATATATATAAAACATACTATTCGCGAAAAGTCATTTCAGATGGTATATAAATCCACATTAACAAAATCTAAGCATTCGCTCTACACCATGTCGTTGTTATAGCACACAAAAGTATTATGATTCTAGTTACAATAGTAAGTATGTTGAACTATTAACCGATCTCATCATTTACTATATTGGATGATAGGAATAAATAAACATAATTGAAAAATTACTATGTATTTTATATGCTTTTATTGTTCTCCAACGATTCAAACTACTTTATAAATAGTAAAAGAAGGAATAGTTGCAACTAACATACAGAAATAGTTGACATAACTACGAAAATATGGCACATGATAACTATATTTTTATTGGCTACGATAGCCATAAAAGCATAGTCGTCCTCTCAGGGAAACATAGTTTATAGTAAAAATATGGTAACTCTAACCATATTTTTCTCTCAGTGTGATAATGTAAAATAAAATAATCTAACAAATTAACCATTTATAGTTTTTAAGACTACCTACCACGATTTCTTTGAATGCGGTAAAAAATTCTCTTTGTTTTCCTACGACAATGCCATGATGATATATAAAGAACTTTGTTGAATATCTCAGCTGTTCATTTGTTCTACTTTCATAGAAATACCGGTCTGTACTGAAAGAGCCACTTTCATATGTTTCGGCAACATAAACTGGAATTTTTATACACAGTCATTGTATTTGTTATTGCGGAATAAAACGTATAGTTTACGGAGTTATGGTCCTCCGTAAATGTCCATTCACGTGAGGAGTTGCGAATTGCGTTGAGAATTGCTTCACGTTTTTCTCTTTAAATCTGTTCGAATGGAAGACCGTCTCGACTATTTTGTTGTCGCACGTCTCGAAGACGTTAAAACTTATTTATCGCATCCCCTCAGTAATTTTAGCTATATTTTGCTTCCTCATAGAGGGAGTTTTGTTTTCGCGATGAAACTTTTTTTTAGATTTTCATGTTAGTGAATTAAAAATAGTCTAAAACGTCCAAAAAGTGGTTTAGAAAAATAAAAAATTCATACTACTATAACACGCAAACTATTAGGCAAAATCAGCTCAAATTTTTGCTGCATTTTGCAGCATTTTGATTTGAGGTGATTTTTAAGATTTTGAAAAATTTAACTCTCACGGTAACTCGATCAAATTTTCCCGTCTCGAGCTGAAACTTATCATGAAACTTAAATCAAGAAATAGGATTTTTGGTATTAAATTGGGGAAAAATCGGTACAGCGGTTCAAATTTTATAGAGTTTTGAAATTTTCGAAAAATTAACATTATTGCATTAACTTTCGCAAAACTCGATCTAGCGGGTAAACATTTTTCACCTTAACAAAAGAATGTTTATTCATGTTAGAGATATAATTTAGTGAAAATCGGTAGAAGGGTTCGGATTTTATAGGAATCTAATTTTTTGTTTATTGTATCTTGACGACTAAAATTCCCTTAAAATTCTGTTTTTATTCTTTAAAAAAAAAATTAAACAAGGATGCATAGTAGAACCTTGCAATGCTTCTTCATTATGTTATACTTTTTTCGATGTTTACTCATGCAGATAGGTTTATAAAATGCATAGAATAATGAAAAAAATAAATAAATAATAATGTGCAGTTTAACTTTGCACCTTTTTAGTCTAGAATTCCACGAAAACTGAGATCATCAGTGTCCTGTTTAAAAAGTTTTACGATAATACTGAATATGACTGAAATAGATCAGACAGTCCGTTGGGAAATTTTATTCAACTACTCTGTTAAATATTCATCACAATAACTAGGAAAAAAAGCTTGGAAAAGATCCACGGAGAGAATAAAATTTTATGCACTCACTAACACTCCAGAATACTGAGCTTCCCTAGGGGGGTCAGTGAGGAGTCATTCAGTTTTGTCAGAGCTGGTCGTTCGGAGAACAAAGAGATAGAGTCGTTTGAACCAACGCAACAGTCACTCTGGTTTTGTCGAATAGAGAGATGATAGTCATTAAGGGGATGCTGGAGTAGATTTTATTACCGACTTCGGTCGGTAAAAACAGGCTTTTTCGTAGTTTTGATTATTCTTCTTTAAGGGGATGCTGGAGTAGATTTTATTACCGACTTTGGTCGGTAAAAACAGGCTTTTACGTAGTTTTGATTATTGTTCGTTAATACGGTACACACATGCTTGAAATTGTACACTATTGTAATATCAGCATAAACGAGTAAACGTACATTCGAATATTTGGTGAAAACGTACAGTAAATGAAAAAAATCGTATATTACTAAACCTCCCGAAATGAAAATGGCCGCCCGGGTTTGACAGCATCGCCTGTTTGGTAAGATATAAAAGATTCTGGAACTCACATACACTGTAAAAAATCTGTGTTAAAATTAATAGAAAAGGGTTGGAAGTTTTTTTGCAGATACCGTATATGAAATTTTAAATACGTCATTTAATTTTGAGGTATGATATTTCAAAATCGGAAATATTGAGCTGTAATATTTCTATACATGTGTATATGAAAAGTCATGACATTTAGAGGAATATTAAAATTCAACGTTATTAAGATTTAATGTAAATTTGACAATATCCATACATGGTATCCGAGCACTGTAAAAAAAATCTTTCTTGTGCATTATATTTCATAAACCTTAATGTAGAATTTTCATATGAGCGGTATCTGAAAATTCGAGCACAAATGTCTTGGAAATTTACAATGGACATAAAAACAATTTTTAAAAATATAAATATTAGTCGGACATTATTTTTTCACACAAATTATGTCATCAGAAATTGTTGACTATTGGTTTTCGCCACAGAACATTTTGCGCTTACACTGGGGTTTGAACCTACGACCTACCTACCTAAGTATCTAACCACACACGCACGCTATCGACTACGATATCAACGACTTAGTAATTTTGGATATCTAAATGACATAAGAGTTGTACAACTATTATTCTATCAAGCATACTCGTAATTGACATAACAAAATATTCAATTGATTGCAATCAGAGCGCAAAGTGGATTGGAAATATTTTCAAGTGAACATAATTTTTGGATGAACGGAATATTTTTGAAAATCTCGAGTAACTTATCAGAAGTCGATGCTAAGTGGTAAGTGTTAGCGATCTAGTGCGGGTTTTTTTGTTATTGGAAAATGTGTATTAAATTTTAAATCAGTCACTAAAATTCCAAAAACTCATGTTGATTTTCATGTACTATTTTAGTAATGATTGATTTAGTAACCATGCGTTGTAATTTTATATCACCGATTTGGTAAAATCCATACACGCATACTAAATTTACTATGCAACTATATTAATGTTTATTTCGTATAGCGAGTTTTGTAAATTTTTCACACTTTTGTGTAGCAAAAGCGCAAACATTTTTCATAAAGTAATATACCCATATAGACAAAATAGCAAATACTTTACTTGGTATTTTTCAATACCAGTAACTGTAGTTTGAGTAACCTTGATCTTACATTTAACGAAACAATGTATATTAAATTTCAAATCGGATACGAAAATTCCGAAAAAGCATATTGATTTTCATATACTAATTTAGTAAATGATGATTTAATAATCATGTGTTGTAATTTCCAATCACCGGATTATGAAAATTCATATATCTGCATTAAATTTACTATGCAAACATGTTAATTCCGATTTCCTATACCAAGTTTTACAAAATTCATACACGTTTGTATTGGAAAAACGCAAACATTTTTTACAGTGTACGTTAAATCGAAATGTACGTCCATTCTTTAATGTTCTCTGAATATTCTACGAGCGTCGAAAAGTCAATTACACAAAAGGAATCCTCGCAAAACCTAGACTACGTTCACGTAGTCTGTTGGCCATCAGGGTGGGTCAAGAAGAGCGCGAATGAATTTCCCGATTAGAACACAAGTGGCGCCGATGTAGTCTGTTTTCTTTTGGCAAAAGCTCCGAGCCTTTGCAACGCGACCGTAGTATACACTATACATGGATTTGGCGTGTGTATTTGACATTCTGATGGTCTTCGAATATTCAGAAATCATCACAGAATTAACGTCCGGTCTGATTTTACACATCTAATTTCCAGAAACAATTAAATCTTACGGTAAAGGTCAGCTGACATGTCGTGTGCGGCTATATTGTTTTTCGGGAGATTCAGTATCTTTTGCCAAAAGTAAATAGAGTACATTGGCGCCACCTGTGTCCTGATCGAAAAACTCACCGACCAAAGTCAGCAAAAATATCTACTCCAGCATCCCCTTAACGCACAATACAAAAGATCATTCCATGCTTCATTATACTCGAACATCATTAGAAATCTGTTTTTACTGTCGATATCTTGTCACACGGAAACTATACTATATATTAAACGGCCTAAAAAAATTTTTTTATAATTAAAAAACAAAATTGTAATCTGCACTCTATTATTAACCCTTGTGAGAAGAAAACTGCGTACCAATATGTTTAGAGATGGCGCCTTTTGTGTATGATTAACACACAAAATTGAATTTGTTCTTAGGACGGATATCATTAGTTTGAGCTTAAATGATTACCTTTAATTCCGTGAATCGTACAATATTTTACGCCACATACTGTCCGAGATATTCGATTTTGCGTAAACAGATGTTTTTTACTTTTCCAAAAAAATGGTTACATAACATAAAATGCTATCTTCCTTGATAGGAATACACTGTACAAAATGTGGTGTTTAATTTAACACCACTGTGTAGTCCCAGCAGGTCCATTGCTATGGTGTAAAGTTTGCACAGAAAAAATGTCCGATAACATAGAAAAATGTTGGCAATAACACTTGTGTTAATTCACTGATTGCACAGCAAAATGTTATCGATGACACTTTTCTGTGTTATTGGAATTTATTTTCTGTTTAAACTTTACACCATAGTAATGGACCTATGGGGACTACACAGTGGTGTTAAATATGACACCACATTTTTTACAGTGTATTGTAAAAATTTGTATAAAATCGGTCATGGACATGTAAAAACTATTCTTCATACAATTTAGCTTTATTTGTGATTATTATTTTTATTATTATTATTTGACAATAAATTGCTCATTGAGATATCTAATAACTTTTTTTCTATTCTTGTTTTGTTTCGTATCTTGTACAGAAACAAAGATATCCATGCAAACGAGAGATTTGATTTTCGTCGCGTCAATAAAAAAGAAAATATAAAAGTTCCATTGCACCACCTCTAAAAAAATCGCTCAAAGCTTTACTTTCACGAGAGTCAATATTAGGACACAGACTACATTTTCCTGGTCTGGCAAATGAAAAAAGAAAAAAAGTTTTTTTTTTTGCGGTAGTCCAATGTATATGTTTGACCAAAGTATTCAATAGATTTTCCATGAAAAGCATCGGTGAATTTATTGCAGAGTATTTATGGAAATATACGACGTATATCGAAAGCATATTGTCAAGTAAATTTAGTTTATTTACTTAAAATTAATTCTATCACGAGTTAATTACCGAAACAAAATTTTACTAAATAAAGATACTAACGAATTGTAAATCTCTGTAAATTATAAATAATCGAAAAGCACGCAGATTTTTCATCATCAGCAGCGTTAAAACATCTCGACTAAATTATAACTTTAACACAATGCTAATTAACGTACTTTAAAAAAACTTCGCACATTGCTTCCTCATTATTTTTCGCTTTTTACAAAGCCACCTCTACGAAGAAGCAAAAGTGTGCAAAGGCGAATATTGCAAATTACTTTCTTATTAATTATGATCTTCCACGAAGCCACGAGGTATTGTGTTAAATAACTTTGATTTCTTCGTAGAGGAAACTTTATGAAAGTACAGAATTAATAAGAAAAAATAAACAACCTGATTTTGCATCAGTTGTAAATAATGAAGTTTCGAACTTCGAAGCCCCGTTGTTCAACGGAAATAAGCGTGATAGCAAATATAAGCTCGTACGTATTTTAATAAATCAGCTAAAAATGAAGTTGAATTATTAAAAAATTATCGTAACATTTGTACGCACGCCTCAATTTACATAAAATTCAGTCCAAGTTTTTTTTTTCATTCCCTTAAATATTCCTACAAATATTCAGCTCGACAGTTCAAGATTTGGAAGATTCAGAATATCGATTAAAAAATTCGTAAAAGTCGAATGATTCTAAATTCCGTAAAATTTTAAGCTCTGCTTCCAAAATGTTTAAAAAAGTCTTGTTACAATAATTATTAGTAGAGAAATTTAGAAACAAAGTTAGAAACGTGCCAATGATTACAGAAAAAATATATCCTCATATACGAATTTTCGCATTGCGATTTCTCTCCGAAATACATGCTTTAAGGGGATGCTGGAGTAGATTTTTTTGCCGACTTTGGTTGGTAAGTTTTTCGAACAGGACACAGGTGGCGCCGACTTAGTTTGTTTACTTTTGGCAAAATATACTGAATCTCCCGAAAAGCAATATGGCCGCACACGATATGTCAGCTGACCTTTGCCGTAAAATTTAATTGTTTCTGGAAATTAGATGTGTAAAATCAGACCGGACGTCAATTCTGTGATGATTTCTGAATATTCGAAAACCATCAAAATATCAAATACACAAGCAAAATCCATGTATAGTATATACTACGGTCGCGTTGCAAAGGCTCGGAGCTTTTGTCAAAAGAAAACAGACTACATCGGCGCCATTTCTGTTCTAATCGGGAAACTTCATTTGCGCTCTTCTTGACCCACTCTGATCGCGAACAGACTACGTGAACGTAGTCTGGGTTTTGCGTGGGTTCCTTTTGTGTAATTGACTTATCGACGCTCGTAGAATATTCAGAGAACATTAAAGAATGGACGTACATTTCGATTTAACATATGTGAGTTCCAGAATCTTTTATATCTTACCAAACAGGCGATGCTGTTAAACCCTGACGGCCATTTTGATTTCGGGAGGTTTAGTAATATACGATTTTTTTCATTTATTGTACGTTTTCACCAAACATTCGAATGTACGTCCACTCGTTTATGTTGATATTACAATCGTGTACAATTTCAAGCATGTGTGTAGCGTATTAACGAAGAATAATTAAAACTACGAAAGAGCCCGTTTTTATCGACCAAAGTCGGTAATAAAAACTACTCCAGCATTCCCTTAAGATGCATTCTAAGCAATGCAGTCTTATGGCATGTTTGACCTTACGATTAATGCACGAGATCAATTGTTCTTCACGCCCTCGGTATTTCTCTTGGCGTACGAGTCATATCTCTGAATGTGCTTTCGGATTTCCGTCACGGGTTTCAACCGAGCCACCGATCTTATCTATCCACATATGTGCTTCCGGTCTTCCTTATAATATGTATCGCGCATGGTGCGTATACCTTATCGTACCTCAGACTTAGTCATCAGTAAACGTAGGCGTCGAATAGTCAAGATATTATTCTTTGAATTTAGTTCCCTACACAGAATACTGAGAGAGTGAGAGACACTGTGTGTGTAGGTAGTGTTGGCGTCTGTTAGTAATAATAACAATACTAATAATGACAATATCACGTGTAGCCGTTGATATAATCGGTTTATTAGAGACGTATTTAACAAGAGTACAAGTTTCCGTTGAATATGTGCGTGTGAATCAAAACCTATGCGGAAAAAATTTCGAAATGATTACATAAGGAACACGAAGTCACAATAGAGAGTCAAAGCTTTTGTATTCTATATAAAAATGGATAACAGGTCAGTGAATATTGAAAGCACGTGCAAACTTAAGCTATAATATTATACTCGTAGTAAAGTTTAAAAAAAAAGAGAATACAAATTGTTTTTCACTAGAAAAACTACTGACAACCGATAAATATCATAACTCGCATAGGATGTGATGTTCAGACGCTTTTTTTTTGCGCGCGGTGGAATATAATATTGTGTCTTTCGGTCAAGTAAACAATTATTATTATAATCGCGCGTTCGGGATGAGCTGAGGCGCTTTAACCTCAAAAGTACTTTTCCAAATGAGTCTCCAATTTGCTGGGATCAACATTAGGGCCGTGACGCTCAACGACCTTGCCGTCCTTGTCGACGATGAATTTCGTGAAATTCCATTTGATGAAATTGCCGAGAATTCCGCCTTGTTCCTTTTTCAAGTATTTCCACAACGGATGAGTCGTTTCGCCATTCACGTCGATCTTCTCGAACAACTGGAATTTCACTTTTTGACGATCCGCGAAACTACAGATGTCCTCGGGTGTACCAGGCTCTTGACCGTTGAACTGGTTGCAGGGGAATGCGAGAATTCGAAGACCTGCAGGGATGAAAAATTGTGCATTAATATTTATATATTCATTTTTTTAAGATCCCTATTAAGACGTTATTTTGCTCATATTATTTCCTTTTTTTTCTAAATATTTACCCTTAGAATCGGCATATTTGTCGTAGAGTTCGTTGAGCTCCTTGTAATTTGTCGCGGTAAGGCCGCACTTCGATGCTACGTTCACGATCAAAAGAACGTGACCTTTGTAGCTGCAAAATACAAACGGATTAATACAGTCGTCAGAATTTTAAGTTCAAGATTTATCAGATGACATCTGGTTTTGTAAAGCCTTACTATTTAAAACAAAAATGTTTTTTTTATAATTAATTTAATAACAATAATACAATGACTGAGTACGGACTTATTTCTTTTTAAAGCATTAAGTTTATTCCTGTTATGTTTCGTGAAACTTTACAATTTAGCTTGAAGCTTTGTTCTCATTAAAACTTTTTTCCTCTCGATTTTTATGTCCGGAAACTTGGAATGGTGTATAATATAGAGATAAATTTACGATACGATATTTCGCGAAATAGTTCTTCATAACTGCAGATACGTTTAATGGTGTTTGGTATAGAATTTAATTTGTTTGTTATAGAATTTCCGGAATCGGAAAATTGGTTCGGAATTTATGGAAATTTGAAATTTTTAAAAATTTACGTTATTGCATTAATTTCTGTAAAACATAGCGAGCCCAAATGATGTACGTAAACGCAATAATATTTAGTGATGCTAGAGATTTAATTTAGTGGAGATCGGTTGAAGGGTTCGGATTATATAGGAATTTGAATTTTTTGTTATTATTTCTTGATGAATAAAATTGCGCTAAACTTCAGTTTTTCGAATTGTAATTAAAACAAGAATGCTAAGTAGAAACTTACTCATCATTGTTTACTGATTATTTTTTTGATTTGTAAAAAGTTTACAATAATGAAGTAATATGCAAGCTTCTACTTTTCATCCTATTTGTTTCTCTGTATTATCAAGAAATTTGAACATCTATTTATAAAGCTGCGTATAATTCTTGCAAACTGATAATTATCGACTTGGTTGAACAATAATGTTTTTTTTTTCCAAAATCCTTAATTTTCATTCGCATAATTCGTAGGTTATAGGAAATAAAAAATAAACGAGTCTCAAAACTCTGATAATATTTCATGAATTTTACGTACTCTGACATTGGTACAACATCGCCTTTTATGGATGTGGCCTCGAAGTCGTGGACCGACGTCGCGGATTTGTAATCCTTGTTTCCGCTCATCACTGCCAAAAAAAAAAAACAATGATTCATTTAGTCTCATTACTTTACGAGCAACATCCGCTTCCTCTATCTGTTCCCTGCTCTTATTTCTCGAATATTAAAAAAAAAGAAGAAGTGAAAAAACTTGTTACTCGTTCTTATGTCTCTTCGTTCGATTATTCTCGCGTTTTATTGAAAACATCACAACGCCATGCAGGTCATCGTCGATGAGGTTATCAGGGATTGGTATTTAAAACTCTTCGCGGTGTTACAGTAACGTAAACGTTACTTCAATGGTAGAATTAAAGTAACGCAAAGCTCCACGTTGTTTTAATGTTAGAATTAACGTAACGCAAAGCTCCACGTTGTTTTAATGTTAGAATTAACGTAACGCAAAGCTCCACGTTGCTTTAATGTTAGAATTAACGTAACGCAAAGCTCCACGTTACTTTAATGTTAGAATTAAAGTAACGAAAAACCTCGCGTAACTCGCGGTTTTCCCGTTAGAGTGACTTAACGTTACTTTAATGTTAGAATTAAAGTAACGAAAAACCTCGCGTAACTCACGGTTCTCCCGTTAGAGTCAAATTTCTTAACGTTACGGGCCTCGCGTGACATGAATTTTTCGTTACTTTATTTTTTTTTTAAAGTAACGAAAACATGAAGAATACCTACTGCATGTGGTAATCTACGTGGACGATCGGTATTTCCGCAGACTGCAAACGCAACAGTTATTCCCACGCGTAGTACGTACTTTTCATATTTTCGTTACTTTCGGAAAAAAAAATGAAAGTAACGAAGAATTCACGTCACGCGAGGCTCGGTAGTCCGAGAGACTAGCGTAACGTTAAGGAATTTGACGTTAAGTCACTTTAAGGGGAAAACTTTGAGTTCCACGGGACTTTTCGTTACTTTAATTCTGCCATTAAAGCAACGTGGAGCTTTTCGTTACTTCAATTTTACCATTAAAGTAACGGTTACGTTACTGTAGACATCGCGAAAACTCTTGCAAAAATCGACAATGGTTACTCAGATACGATGCAATTACTCAAATACGAAAGAAGCTTTAGCACTACTAATTGTACATGTACGTGCCTGCGAAATTTCGAACAATTTGGTGCAGAGCCCCCGGGATAATCGGGTACCTCAAAAAACGCATTCTTCAAATCTGGTTTTTTTTTCGAGGATGTAATGGCTCCTGAAATGTATTATTTCTTCAGAAAATTTGGAAAACAAAAAAGAAAAAAATTGTTTGTAGACTGCAAAGAAAAATATGCTCATTCAAAAAGAAAATCGCCTAAATGATATTTACTTCACTTCAGTCACTAGGCGCTAAAACGAAATCTCGATAATTCTTTTAAAATATTTCCTGCGTTGAATGCCACGACTTGAAGTTTTTATCTATATACAGATTTTGAAAAACATTCCTTATCTGTAAGTGATAAAAAAACATAACTCCCTATTTATTGTTTGCCTTTCTTTATCTCAATGACTGATACGTGCAATATAAGAAGTTATGCGCTTTGCTTTAAAATATGTAGATTTTTAGCGACTAGTTGTAATAATCAAAATGATTCCGGGAAGTTATATGTTTTCGCAATATCCGTTATATATAAGTAGCAAAAATAATGGCTTTTGATTTATCGTAGCAAATACACGTTTCCCTGAACGTAGGTACTAGTAAAAAAAAACAGTGACTAAAATGTTAAATTTTCTACACTGTAAAAATCCTCATTATTAAAATACATTTGTCGGAATTTTTTATGCACAAACCGGTATATTAAACATGTTTAATATATTTAGCAATATGTTTAAGCATGTTTAGTATATTAAATTTAATTTTCCGGTTTATGCATTAAAACTTTCGATAAATGTATAGTAATTTCCTAAATATTTTTACAGCACCGTTAAAAATATTTTGAAAATTGAAAAAAAAAAAAAACAGTGACTAAAATGTTAAATTTTCTACACTGTAAAAATCCTCATTATTAAAATACATTTGTCGGAATTTGTTATGCACAAACCGGTATATTAAACATGTTTAATATATTTAGTAATATGTTTAAGCATGTTTAGTATATTAAATTTAATTTTCCGGTTTATGCATTAAAACTTTCGATAAATGTATAGTAATTTCCTAAATATTTTTACAGTACCGTTAAAAACATTTTGAAAATTAATATATGTATTGGAAGTTCTTTTGCAGATACAGTATATTAAATTTCATTTAATATACAGATAGATGTTGTGAAATTCAAATAATTATATTATAAACACAACTTAGTATACTGTATACTAATTTTACAACAATTTTTTGTATATTAATTAACATTTGTGTAATAAATTTAATATACGCGCATCCGCAAACAAATTCCAATACTTTATATTAATTCTCATAAAAAATTTCTAACAGTGAATGTACAAGAAATGGGTATGGCGTTTAGAGTTGAAAAAAATGAGTGATACAGCAATTTCTGTACGTCTCCAAAAAAAAAAAAAAAAAAAAAAAAAATAACCTGACAAGCACAATAATATAAAAACTCGGAAATAGTTTAATACCGCAAAATTTATTTCCAGTTTTCTAACGAAGATTCATATTAAAAGAAATATTATAATGTCAACCGTAACATGTATCCCAATCGCGTGGTTTGATCGAAACATTGCATCACGTACGATTTATATATATATATATATCATCGCGTCGATTTCCCATGTCATATATCGGTCCAGAGCTAAACGTCGCTAGTTTCGCCATCTAGTGAGGCAACAGACAAGTTTCAAGGTGCGCCATTTCACAGTGGCTCAGTTTTACTGCGTCTTCGCCGGCTTCTCGCGGAAAAAGATTTTCGCGTTTATAACCCCCGAACGACAAACCCACAAAACGCCTATTCATTTTTTCAATCCTATCTTACTTATTTGTTGCCTACCGATTATTAAATCTCTTCACTTTTTCAAGATTCTTCTGTAAATCCGTAGAAGAAAACACAGTGTACCTTTCGCACTCGCGGACTGACCGGCACTGAAGTATCCCGGGGCTGCGCGTACAGAACTTGATGTGGCGCGACGCTATAACGGGTGTCCCTTTTTGAAACTCGACCTCGACAATCCCGTGACATGGCACTTTATTTTCTCTGCAAATTCGTCGGGAATGACGCATCGAATATTTACAAGTGGCAGGATGATTCTATCTATAGTATATTTCGAGCCCTGCACGTAATATTTTTCGAGAGATGTTGCGTAATTGCGCAGAAAAAAAAAACTTGAGAACCACGTATAGATACAAAAAGAAAAAAATGGCGTTTGAAAACTTTCGAATGCACGTATTTTCTTGCAAATAAGTCGTATCGTAAAAAAACTTATATAAATGTTTTTCATTTTGAAGCATATTTTTATGCAATTTTTTTTTATTCTTCAACTCCTTCGAAGCATTGATTTTTAATTAATAAACATAAAAAACGTTTTTTCAAAAATTTGGACATTTTATGCTTTCCGATAAAATCTCTAAAATACTACTCATAAAAACGAACATTTTAAGCCTAGACCGGAAGTGGGACACACTTTTTTTTCGAATTTTTATGAGTGTTTTAAAAATAAATAAATAAATGAAAAGTCTCACGAAAGTTCGGAAAAAATGGTCACAGTTTGGGACAAAAAAGTTGGGAGTGAGACAATTTTTTAATGTTCTTTTACAAAAGTCTTCATTTCTTAAATTCTTATTTTTAAATATTTGTCTTTATGAGTAGTATTTTAGAGATCACTTGAGAAAAAAATGTCCGTGTTTTTGAAAAATCGTTTTCTATGTTTATTAATTAAAAATCAA
>OZ019980.1:12601086-12643586 GCA_963970395.1 Ephialtes manifestator
CAATTAGTTCGGGGCTTCAGGCAATGGCTCTAAAATCTACAATAGACCTGACTTGCAACGATTATATTTCCAACTTTGAATTCGACGTATTCACGAGGTAAGCTCTAATATTCATGATTTCTTCCTGACCTCGCAATTGTCATTATTCGCGCTTAATGTTTCTCATTAATTGCAGACTGTTTCAACCGTGGTCGACGTTACTCCGAAACTGGAAGATTCTCGCTGTTACACATCCCGGTTACGTGGCGTTCCTAACGTATGACGAAGTTAAAGCTCGTCTGCAAAAATACTGTATCACGAAACCAGGAAGCTATGTTTTTCGTTTGAGCTGCACGAGATTAGGACAGTGGGCTATCGGTTACGTCACGTCTGATGGCGATATTCTTCAAACCATACCGCACAACAAGAGTCTTTGCCAAGCACTGCTCGACGGATATCGGGAAGGATTGTGAGTAAAACTTGAACTGCTAATTAATTCTTTTGAATTTAAAAAAAATTCATTGACAAATATGTCACAATTTTATCTGCTGATGCCATTTTAAGGGGATGCTGAAGTCGATTTTATTACCGACTTTGTTCGGTAAAAACAGGCTTTTTCGTAGTTTTCATTATTCTTCGTTAATACGTTACACACATGCTTGAAATTGAACACGATTGTAACATCAACATAAACGAGTGGACGTACATTCGAATATTTGGTGAAAACGTACAATAAATGAAAAAAATCGTATATTGCTAAACCTCCCGAAATCAAAATGGCCGTCAGGGTTTAACAGCATCGCCTGTTTGGTAAGATATAAAAGATTCTGGAACTCACATACGTTAAATCGAAATGTACGTCTATTCTTTAATGTTCTCTGAATATTCTACGAGCGTCGAAAAGTCAATTACACAAAAGGAATCCACGCAAAACCCAGACTACGTTCACGTAGTCTGTTCGCGATCAGAGTGGGTCAAGAAGAGCGCAAATGAAGTTTCCCGATTAGAACACAAGTGGCGCCGATGTAGTCTGTTTTCTTTTGGCAAAAGCTTCGAGCCTTTGCAACGCGACCGTAGTATACACTATACATGGATTTGACTAGTGTATTTGACATTCTGATGGTTTTCGAATATTCAGAAATCATCACAGAATTGACGTCCGGTGTAATTTTACACATCTAATTTCCAGAAACAATTAAATCTTACGGCAAGGGTCAGCTGACATATCGTGTGCGGCCATATTGCTTTTCGGGAGATTCAGTATCTTTTGCCAAAAGTAAACAGACTACTTCGGCGCCACCTGTGTCCTGATCGAAAAACTTAACGACCAAAGTCGGCAAAAAAATCTACTCCAGCATCCCCTTAAAACATATATTGTTTTGAACCGTGAAACATAGATTTTTTTGCTGTATGTCAAAATCACACTGAGAGAAAAATCGGGTAATTTAAAGAAAAATATAGTTAGACTGTGGATAATCTAACTATAAACTACACTATTAGAAATTTTTGTATGAAAATTAATATAAAGTATTGGCAGTTTTTTTGCGGATACGCGTATATTAAATTTAATATACAAATATTAATTAATATATAAAAAAATTGTTGCAAAATTAATATATAGTATACCAAGCACTTCATAAAAGTTGGGTTTATAATATAATTATTGGAACTTTACAATATATCTGTATATTAAATGAATTTTAATAATAAATTAATTATTATATAATTTAATTATTAAAAAATTTAATAATAAATTAATGATTATAATAGAAATTAATATTGAGTGAAATTTAATATACCGTATCTGGAAGATAACTTCCAATACATATATTAATTTTCCAAATATTTTTAACAGTGTATAATTCCCAGGAGGAATGTCTATATTTTATGGTTATAGCAAATGTTATAAAAAAATAGTTGGATGAACTATTAATATAATCCCCAGGTGGAACGTCTCTATTTTATGGTTATAGCCGTTTTGTTGCATATACGATTTCAACGTTTGTTTCCAATAACCTTGCAAGTATCGTTTATTGAACCGTATTATCATCGCTTCAACCATAAAACATTGCAAGCCTTTCTATATTCGTTTTATCATGTGAAATCGTTAAATCAACGATATGCTTTTCTCTCAGTGCATCAAGAGACGGGGTAGCGTCTCGACGGCAAGTATCAAAAAAAATAATGTGGTCTCCGCACGACGATTTTTCTCTTCTCTCTATTTTTTCTTGATCTAACTATTGCAAGGAAGCTATAGGAAATGTATAGGTTTTCAAACTTTTTCACTTCCCTGAGATGATTGGTAGTCAGAAATGTCTAAACATTACTTACTTGTACATAAGAGGAGTTCATCTGAAATGAATAAAACTTTCTTTTTTCTTCTTAAAGTTAGTGAAGTTACAATTTTTTTTAAGAAAAATCATTTTTTTAATTAACACTTGAGTCTACGCAATTTTGCCAATTTTATCTTTATATCTAATTAGTATATTCATGCTGAATGATTTTTTCTTATGTACAATTCAGCAATTTTGAGAAATGTTTTGCTTACCGGTTATCTCAGGAAAGTGTAAAGAAATTAAAAACCCATAAATTTCCTACAGCTCATTTGCAATAGATCGATGTTTTTGCCATAAAGCAAAAAAAATCGTTCAGGGTTAAAAAAAAAAATATACTATTACAGCTGAAAATTGAAAAAGTTAGGTTTTACATTATTATTACCCAGAGAAATATTTAACGTTAAAAAAATGCATTTATTTTTAACGCATGCAGGTCTTGGCTTCCAAAGCGACAAATGATAATTTCAAACGAAAAATATTACCAGAAGAATTTTGAATTTTTGAAATTTATTCAGTGCGTTATAGATATACAATATTTGATACAGAATGATTTCCCATTAAACAGATTGGTTTAAAATCATCATCACTCAGCCAATCAATGAAGAAACCGATTGTATAAGTGCCAGACTTGGCCGCAACCTCTTAAAAATTAGACTTCAAATGAATCCTAGAATTAGAAAGTTATCTTAAAAAAAGTCTTTCCTACCTTATAAATAATCTCTAAAATTAATAATTAATTCCTATTAAAGATAAAATTAATTATTTTGCGTCCTCGCATACAACTAAAAAAACAAAGAAATTAAAATAATAAAAATATAAATATATAATTGTTGCAATATTATTATTCCACGACAGTTATCTCTATCCTGATGGACGTAACATAAATCCGGATCTCACGTGGGCCGTCCAGCCGACACCGGAGGAGCACATGGAGGAGCACATCAAAGTAACAGCCGAACAGTACGAACTTTACTGTGAAATGGGCAGCACATTCCAATTGTGCAAAATATGTGCAGAACACGACAAAGATGTCAGAATAGAGCCTTGCGGTCACCTTCTGTGTACTCCGTGTCTGACAGCTTGGCAGGTAGCAGTATTTACTTCATTTTTCATCAAATTACAAAAACCCCGTAAGAATGTGTGATGTACTTGTTAAACTATTTTGAAAATTTCGATGAACGACTGACCCTCAGATAATTATAGGCATTTTTTTCTCGCGTCTCGTGTGAAAGCAATAAAATAGAGCGTAGTAATTCTACTCAGGTGTTCAGTAGCGCGAATATAGAACGCCTAGGGTATGTATAAAAAAAGTACAGGAGTTTTACAAGAGAGGCCAACTGTTTTATACCTCTTTACCTGCTCGGTGAATCTAGGTTGCTTCTAGCATCATTAAAGTTTGTACAAATAGAGCCTCGAGTGTGCGCCAGCTCCGCGACTACTGATATGTAACTAACACGACGAATGTGGCACACATCTGACGTGTACCGTTGAGGGTAGTTCTTACATACTGCACGGAGAAAATATAGGTCCAAGTAGAGGCTTGCATTAAGCGAATCGAGAATCGATCGTGTCGAATGTCAATATGACTTAACGACATTGGAAATGTTACGTTGACATTTTTTTCCCCACACTGCTAAAATAATTACATACGTGCAACACCTGAGAAAAGTCGCTCGATATTTACGCCTGATTTCGTTAGTCCTTAGGGAGGAAAACGATTGTTTACTCCCACACGCAAAAAAGGCTTGGTTATATACAGAGTTGTAAATGCCTAATACTTACAGAAGTAATGGTGATGATACGATCAGCTCTATAATTATGATTTTATAATAATAACATGTAGCGATTGTAATACGATGATTAAACTTTGGAATGGCTGCAAAAGTTATAATTTTTCAATAAAAATTCACGGTAATCCTTTTGAAAAAATGGGAAAAAATAAGTAATGCATTAAGAAAGTAATGCATTACTTATTTCTTCCATTTTTTCCACTATTTCTTGCAATATTAAAGCGAAAATTAGTATTTTTTTCAGCTATTCAAATGTTTACACTCTATTTTATAATCACTACATATTATTGTTATGAAATCATAATTACAAAATAAATTGTACTGTAAACTCATTCAATTCATATCTCATGAATTAATGGGGATTTACAACTCTGGTTACATATGCGCCAACTAAGTTATTGGTTAGACCAATCAAGTTATTTGTTAACCAACCAAGTTATTGATTGACTAACCAAGATGATTTAGTTGGTTTAACCAATAATTTGGTTGGTCAAACTAATAACTTAATTGGCGCATATATAACCAAGTACCTTGGTTGATCCAACTAAGCCTTTTTCTCCATTCAGCGGTAACAAAAACCGCACACGCATATGCCATTGGTTACTAAAACGCGATTTTTCGCCTTTATTACATTCAAGTAATGTTGTGAATTTAGTGATGAATTATATTATATTTCGATATAACCGGCAATGTAACGGTCACGTTACTAGCAACTTTTGGCAAAAAACGGGTCCTTAAATGCCTATTGTTAATTTGAATTTGCTTAGGATATTGCGAATTACTTTTAAAAAGTATAAATTATCATAATCATAAGTCAATAAGTCATAGATAATGGCATTCACGGTTAAGAGAGAGATTTCTTTCAAGAGAGGAAGAAACGGTGTGAGATAAACAACGTAAATATTTTTCACATGAATAAGTAGGATGCTGGAAGTTGATAAAGATAAGGAAATAGATGACCATGGAATTATATTTTATAAAATTAAAGTAATTTGGTCAGTCTACGCATTTTTTTATAAGTGTATTTTTTAAAAAGTATTTGTCATACATTGTACATTTACGTCAGTACTATGGTGATCACAATAAACACAGAGAAATGCCAATCGTTTAATCGTAGAATAAATAGTTTCTAGAAAAATATTATGAATATCCGCGTTTATTAACCGGTCAAATATCAGGTTAATTAACCTGTATTTATTTTATATATAGGAGTAAAAAAATCGTTTGCTACGTGGAAGGAAGTCCACCGACAAAAATCACGCACTTGAAGCATGATATATACCATGTTTTGAGTGAAGTAGCAATTGAAAAACGCTGAATATCGTGAAAAAAATTATTCCTTTGGCCGATTTTTCACCGTTTTTCTCATAAAAATTAAGATACTTGAGCAGTAAACAACGAGTAACTTGAACTTATTTTCTGTTATTTTTTTTATCCCGAAAGTAGACTATTCCGCATCGAGGGAGTATCAGTTTGCAGCACGAGTTGAGCGCGAGTGTTGCAATGACACGTGTTAAAAAAAAAATTTCAGCGAGTATTGTACAAAATTTTATTTCATACCTTGTATGTAAAATAAAAATTTGTATGATACGCGTTGGAAAAACTTTTACTTAACTAGTGTGATTGCAACCAGAATTGTAAATCTCACATTTTTCTAGGTATATAGTCCATGATATAATTGGCTTTATGATTACGTTTCCATAAAATTAACATGTGGCGATTATAATATGATGTTTAAACTTTTGAATACCTGCAAAAAATATTAATTTTCAGTTCAATTTAATGGTAATCTTCTTGAAAAAATGGAGAAAAACAGTTAATGCATAGCGAAAATAATGGAGAGTTGTACTCTTCCATTTTTCCCGCATTATTCCCCAAGGTTTGATTGAAAATGAGATTTCTTTTCAGGTGTATTAAAGTTCGCATATAATTTCATAAAAACTGCAGGTTATTATTGCGAAATCATTACTGGAAAACGAATTGTACTTTAAACTTCATTTCTTAAAGTAATGGGGCTTTACAACACTGATTGCAACTCTCACCTTTAGCTCTTGTTTCACTTGTCTGATGATATTGGACTTTTTCTCGCAGCTTTACTTAGATAATATTTTCTTGCGTAAAACTCCGGTAATGTCAGTTATTCAAGCGTAATAATAAATCTCCGAAATTTGCTGTTACCATTGCATATCTTCCGATATCGAGATGTTTAACTAATGAAGTCTGCAGTTGAAACGCGGACTTGATCTTTGCCCATATATTTCTGTGTCAATATTGCACTTTTTAAAGCGATCGATAATCCTTAATCGCTGGTGAAGGGAATGCTGGAGTACATTTTTTTACCGACTGGGCGGTTAAAATAGGTGATTTCGTAGTATACACTATTCATCGAAAATATGCTACAAATATACGTCAAATTTTGCAGGGATGTAATAAAAACATTCATGCTTGGGTGTCCGGTCGAATTACTGTTCAAAACATACAAGAAATGTAAGAAATTGTATATTACTGAACCTCTCAAAAACCAATATTGCCGCTCGAAATATCAACAGGTCCTTTGAGGTAAGATATAAACGTTTCTGGAACTCAGATATGTTAAATCAAACTGGACACCCATTCTTTGATTATTCCTGAACCTTTCAAAACCGTCGGAATGTCGATTACACAAACCAAATCCACGAATAGTGTATACTACGATTGCAAAGACTGTTTACTTTTCGCACAGGCTCCGAGCTGGTAAACAGCATGAATATAGTTCCGTCATTAGGAGACAGGTGGCGCTGTTTACTTTTTGCAAAAGCTCCGAGTCTCTGCAATGCGACCGTAGTATGCACTATATATGGATTTGGCTTGTGTAGTTAATATTCTGATGGTTTTGGAATATTTAGAAATCATCACAGAATTGACGTTCGGTCTGATTTCACATATCTAATTTCTAGAAACAATTACATCTTACAGCAAAGGTCTGTTGACATATGGTGTGCGACCATTTTGCTTTCGGTATCTTTTGCCAAAAGTAAGCAGACTACTCGGCGCCACCTGTGTCCTAATCGGGAAACTTACCTACCAAAGTCGGTATCAAAATCTACTCCAGCATCCCTTTAAATGGGCTTTTGAAAATACAATTCTACGTGATAAAACCTTAATATAACTAAAGATTATTAAATTCTGAAGACTTATTTTGCGCTCGGATTATCTCAAAGAATCACCCATTTATAACAGCTGATGTGAATATAATGTTATTACTACTACTTTTACGGCTACTATTAACAACAAATACATTTTTTTACAGGATTCTGAAGGTCAGGGTTGTCCTTTCTGTCGAGCTGAAATCAAGGGCACCGAGCAAATCGTTGTAGATCCGTTCGATCCGCGAAGAACTCATCGGCCCGGCGCTCAGTCGGCGTCGGCGAGTAACGCATCGACCCCTACGCGGGATCTTGACCCTGACACCGAGGTATCCGACTAGGAGTAGCATCTCTACCCTCCATTATCAAAAACACGTGCCCTATGTATAGTTGACCTCATAGATGTATATCTGCCTCACGCCAACTTTCCCCTCGTGTTGCCATTTTCTTATCATTGGCCCGCCGAATCGTCATCACGTCCTTCATCGTCATCGTCATCGTCATCATCGCATTTCGTACACCTCGGTACCCAGTTTACGCAGTTTTTTTTTACGTTTCACACATCGAGTTATATATACTCTCGAAAAAAATGATCTCGATATTCCCATAGAATTTCAATTATCGCAGTTTCTTCTTTGTATGGTTTTTTTGCCCCTTCCTTTACGTTAGTGGGTGCTTAACATTTTTCTCGTGAATCACATCGACTTCTCTCCTCATTATCTCGAATATCACCAGATTATAGGACTCAATAATGGACTAAGGTAGGTTCTTGCTCTTGTGCATTCCAAGCTACTTCAGCATCGGCTTGTATGAGCTATTGTCCGCATTTTTTTTTTTTTTTTTTTTTTTTTTTTTTTTTTTTTGTTTCTTTTACTATGTTTCATCGTAACGATTTATGGAGTTATTATAGTTTATCGCTCGGTTGTCCTCTGCGATCACCGACTAACAAGGATTTTTTTCGTTTGTTTTATCCACTGTATATTGCGAATATTGCGATGAGCGTAAATTAGCTGCACAGACGACGGAACAAAAAGAAATACTACTACGTTCCGTTTCTAGGGACTCAGGCAATGCCGAATTGCAAGAGATTACGCAGTAGGAAATAAGTGTGAAATAAATTTAAAAAAAACTGTTGTGAAAAAGCGTGGTAATCATTTTAGGAAATGATTTTAATGCTGGAAGAATAAAATTTCCATTCCTGTGCTAACTCCATTGCTGTCGTTCAATTGTCACGTCTTTTCGTATTAAACTCCGTAACGTTGATCACAAGTTGCGGAAAACCTAAACCGTTATTAAGTTTGAAAAAAAAATTCAATAAAACTCAGTACTTTTTTTCTTAAAAAAAAAAAAGCTGACTGTCAACGTTGTTAAAATAAAACTAGTTTTTGCACAAATGCCTTTGAAGTAACAGTTACATAACGTTTTACCGTTAAATCAAAGTTACATTTTGTGTGATTCGATTGTTTTATCTTTCGGCATTGAATTGCGTAATTTTGATCACAAATTCCGTAAAACCTAGACTATTATTAAGCTTCGAAAATTGCCAAAAATTCAACTTTTTAAAATTTACAAACTGCTATCGTAGTAAAAATTTCTTAGATTTTAGACAAGCTTCATAAATATATTTAGAAAATAGTACTTTGAAAAAATATAATTTTAACATTTTTAGGTACAAATTGAAATGTAGGACGAATTAAAAATAAAAGTATTCTTTTTGTTAGTATTTTCAAGACTGTTCAAACGAAAGTTGAAAAAGATCTTTTAAAAATATAGCTATTCTTCCAATGTATCAAAACTTACACTCGAGCTTAAATTAAGTTAACTTATTTTAATGAATTATTTTCAATTTCACAATTATTTCCAACTGCGTGAAAAAATGATGCTGTCACTCGTAATAAGGAATGGATAATATTCGAATAGAAATGTTTTCAAAATACTTTTCCATTTGAATAACTGTCAATAATTCTTAAATAAGACCGGGAATACGATTTTTTTAAATTAATTATTTCCAGTTAATACAATTTAGTTTTGCTATTTAATAAAATAACAAAATTCATATTATATATAATAGCAGAGGTATTTAGAAAAATACCTCTGGAACTTTCATATAACTTCTTATAATTAATCAGACCAAAAAGTATTTTCTATATAATTTTATTTGAATATTGTCCATTCCAGCTAGTAATGGACTTTGAGTTTACTGAAAAAGTGGTATTCTGAGATTCAAACCGCTGAATGTCTGCTTGCCTGGTGAATACCGCGTCCCGAACGAGATCCATCGATCGATCGCATTGGGACTGACATAACGCTCGAAATCCTCGCATTGGGTGCATAGAATAGTGATATAATCGTCCATTGCGTGTCCGAATAAGCGCAAACCGAGGCAAATGGTAATAGGTCATTTAAAGAACCCTAATTTATGAGATATATGACATAAGTATTACTAAAATGTAGGAGAAGGCGTTTCGTATTGGAGTCCAACTCCGCAGAGTATTGTTATGTTATTTTATGCCAGTAAAGCTGTAAGAGATCTTCCGACCGACGAGAATTAAAGTAGCGAGCGTTTAGCCAACCAAATGACTTGGTTCTAGTATAATTTTGTATGCGATGCTCTTATAGAAAGTCGGAAAAAAAATGTAACGTAACGCATAAAAAAAGAAACATTGGTTTTTCCTGTACAAAAAAAAAAATATAGATATGTTAACGGACGCTGTCTGCTGGTGTTTCGTCGTGAAAATTGCATTAAATGTGATGTACAAGGTCGTGAAAAAAAATCAATATGGCGTAGTGATAATGTGTCTGAAATACCAGACGATAGACGTCTCGCAACTGCATTCCCATGTATGAAATTACATATCAGTGCGTATTTGTTAAGATAACGGTCGCGAGGTTCAAAGGTAGAAGTAAAGTACATTAAGAATCGACGAACGACGCGCAAAGAAAAAAAGCAGCGCAATTGTACTTTAGCGATCCGAGCCAATAATCAGAAGAATTTGGCGGCAAAAAAAGCGAGTAGTAATACAAACGCTCGGCGATAATTCGGATTAGCAAATGAAAAAAAAAAAAAAAAAACAAAGCAAAAACAATCAGTATGCTTCGCATCGTCTTTAAGAACGGCGCAAACGTTTATTTATCCAATAAAAAAATACCAGGGCCGTTTAACTTAGGTCCCGCCTTGCCGCACAAGCGGCATCAGCGTTTATAGATAAATTTAGCGAACATTAATTATAGTGTACATGATTCTTTCTCTTTTTTTTTTACTTATTGTAAAATATTAGGTATTCAAAGAAAATATTTTAAATAAAATTATATTATCTTATATCATTATATTGAGTTCATAATGCACTTCTGTACTTGCTCCTTTTGCTGGATATATTTTATTATTTTCGTCTAAGTTACTTTGACTTAAAAAAAAAATGTTTTTTCGTTTTGAAAAATACTCGGATTTTGCGACTTAGGCAACAGGAATATTACAGTTGTGTTACGGTGCTGTTTTCGTTATTGTCCCGCATGGAACGTTGACTTAATTTATTTATATATACATAATATATTCTTTTTTTTTCCAAACCATTCATTATGTTGTCCACTGGGTCGAATGCTCTGCCCGCTGCATGATATGAGAGACTAATAATCGGTAATGTACATAATGTGAATTTTGAGACACTTGTTCCGGAGAGTAGGTAAGTGTAATCAGACTGCATTATAGCTTTTTTGCTTCGACGCTTTTTTTTGCCGTTCGCTTCGCAGGGATCGGTTGTTTTAGAATACAATTATTTCAGTGCAAATCACTATGCGTATTAAAAAAAAATGAATCATATATCAACGAGCATTTTGTATGATAAATTGTATCGAGTTACTTGTTATTATTCAAAAGAAAAAACAACAACAATAACGCTCTCAAACATTTTGTCATAGTGATTTGAATCTGAAAAGTTTTAAGGAGGTTGGAGCATTTCTAGTCATATCAGTGATACATTTTTGTAAAAATTTCTTGCCAAAAAAAAAAGCGAATGTAAAAAGTGAACGTTAAAATGTATAAAGAAATATGGATTATTCTTGGATAAATCTCAACGATAATGTATCACCTCGCAAATAAATGCAAATTAATCAATATTTGTATAAATCCATCGCTATCAACGTTTTTTTTTTTTTTGGGTCCAGGATCTATTTTATAGCACATATAAGTCGCCACTACTGTATTTTAAATGCACTAAGCTGCTCAAAAACGCTTACACTGTCATTCAACACTGTTTTCAGTAGTATGATATATCGCTCCAATCTCCATAATTTATTAAAGATACTTTGTAATTGAAATAACTAATCATAAATCACAATTCATAAAAACTGTTTAATGTTTAAGACAACAAAAAAAAACATCTATATCGTTCACAAAATAATAATTTATAGCTATTCGATATCAAAAGTATTTTGAATACTCTGCAATTCGAATACTGGCCATTCGTGATGTATCGTTCAATAATTGTTGGGTTTCAAATCGCTATAAATGTTTATTATATATTTGTTCTTTACCGTCGAATTTCATTCACTTAGACAATTGTATTACGCACACTGAGAGAAATTAAGATGGTACTGGTAACTAATCAGTGATAATTATATTTTATTAGTCCAGGTGACTATTTTTGCAGTTACATTAACTACGTTATTGTTGATGTGACTATTTTCGTAGTTATATTAACTACGTTACTATTAATGTAACTACGAAAATAGTCACCTGGACTAATAAAATATAATTATCACTGAATCGTTATCGGGACCATCTCAATTTCTCTCAGTGCATCATTGAAGAAAGAAAAAAAACCAATGTGATAATATGTATAATAACAAGAAAGTTGGTAAAAATTCACTTTACGAAACTCATATGGTTGTCCAATGTTTTAGGATATAATGGAACTTTGCAATGGTAATTGCGGCTTGATGTGCGATGACTCCGATGAGGAAGAAGACTCGAGCCCCATGAGTTCGCCTGTGCCACCGCGAGTACCCAGGATCGTCCCGACTCTTCCTCCCAGACGACCCTCGCCCTCGCCTACACCACCTAACAACCATCCGAGAAACAGTCGTCACCTAACAGTTCCCAAAGAAAATGCACCACCACCACCTGCCGTTACGGTGATTCTCTCGGCGAGTGAGAATCATCAAAATAACAAAGGTAGGTAGATTTCCAATAATTTTTATTAAATAGCTAAATTTTTAAGTTAAATCTAATTTTAAATAATTTATTCCCAAATAAATTACTTAAATTTTTTTAACTAATTAAAATTTGTATTCAATTTAATAATTAAATTATATCTTATATCCAAATATTTGACCAAATTTCCTGATAATTTTTATTAAATACCTGAATTGTTAAGTTGAATTTAATTTTAAATCATTTATTTCTTCTCCAAATAAATTATTAAAAAATGCTAACTAATTAATTATTTGTATTAAATTTGATAGTTAAATTATATCTTATATCCAAATATTTAATTAGATTTCCAATAATTTTTATTATATAGCTGAATTTTTAAGTTAAATTTAATTTTAAATAATTTATTACTTCTCCAAATAAATTACTGTAAGAATTTTTAACTAATTAACATTTATATTAAATTTAATAATTAAATTATATCTTGTATCCAAATTTTTGAGTAAATTCTCTATAATTGTTATTAAATAACTGAATTTTTAAGTTAAATTTAATTTTAGTATAGTATAGTATTTATTTGCACATATTCCGATACCGTGATCCAAGGTGCAAATTTAATTTTAAATGGTTTATTCCTCCTCCAAATAAATTACTTAAAAAATGTTAACTAATTAAAATTTGTATTAAATTTGATAGTTAAATTATATCTTATATCGAAATATTTATATAAGGCGAAGAATATCAAGTTTGTGGGAGAAGCATATTCAAATTTTGTCTCAATGTATATCGTAGTATTAAGGATGTTCGGCTGTTTCACACTAGTCAAATCAGTGTTAAATTTTTGTAATTGTTTCATTAAAATTTAATGCAATAAATAACAATAGTAGAGAGTAGTTTGAATTGAAGCATGTACACTTAAACCAGAGAAAGATTAATAGTGCCGAATTTGCATACAGATTACCTAATTAACGTTACTTTCCAATGGAATACATTTTCGTTCATTTTTTTTTTTTTCAAGAATAATCTATAATTTTTTTTCACTGTTGATGAGTGATGGCCCATTCTCTTTCTTAAAAGATGCTCTACAAATTGACCAGCTGGATACTTGATATTATTGATCGTTTAATAATTATAGCCTGTTGTTTAACAAAAATCAAAATACTTTCATAAACAAATAGCTATAATTATTAAATGATCAATAATATCAAATATACAGCCGGTCAATTTGTAGAGCATCTTTTAAGAAAGAGAATGAGCCATCAGTCATCAAAATTGGCACAATATTATAAATTATTCTTGGAACAAACTGAACGAAAATGTATCCCATCGGAAAGTAACATTAATCAGTTGATCTTTATGCAAATCCGTTATTATTCATTTTTCTGTCGGTTAATTGTACATGCTTCAATACAAATCAACGCTTCACTACAGTTATTTAATGCATTAAACTTTAATGAAACAATTCCAAAAGTTCAGCACTGATTTGAGTAGTGTGAAACAGTCAAACATCCTTAACAGTATTTTTTCTATCTTCGCTAAAATAACCGCGATTTGACGACATAAAACGACGACAACAAAAATCGTTACGTTAGGCTAACAAAAAAATTGCTCACTCCAGCAATAAGATTTGTCAGCGTAGCAAAACTGATTTGCCAGCCGAGCAAAAGCTTTGCCAGCCTAACGTAACGATTTTTGTGGTCCTCGTTTTATCTTGTCACAACACAAGAATTTCTCTCCGTGTGATTATACACAAAAAGAGTATTGAAAATAAGGGAAAATAAAACTTGAAAACGAAATTTTGCACTCAGGTATTTAAAGAAATAAAGCACAATATACTATTAGCAAATACTCAAAACACATTTTGATTTTTGTCTGATCTGAATTGGAATGCCACATTTATTATTCTTAAATCTAAATTACCGTAAATTAACTTAACTGCACCTATGTCATATTTATTTAATAAAATATTGAGAAAAAGAAAATTCCTCATTTGTTGAAATTAAATTCATAGCATAAGAAAAAACTTTTAGTTTTCTTTTATCTTAAATTGACTTAATTTATTTTATAGTCGTCTCGATCTCTCTGACCTAACAATATTTATAGAATAAACGCCTATTTAATGCACAATATAATATAATATAAATATAATAAATTAATAATCTTTTTGTTTCCGTGCAGCCAATACAGAAGCGAGGTACGATATGCTTCATAGAGCTTCATCGCCTTCGCCAGTTCCACCGGTAGTAGTCAGACCGCACGTTCGGCCTCATCAGCGGACACCACCGGCTCTTCCAGAAAAAGCTGGTCGTCATCCGTCGACGCAACAATCAGCAGCGAGTGTTCCGCCCGTGCCACCACCTTTATCCGCTCCGAGGCCTCCGAAAGCTACAAAGGAATCCTCCAGGCAGGATCATCATTACGAGAATACGATCATAATTCAGGGCACGAAACAGCACGTTGTGAAGAACATTAATTTGGAGATGAACAGAGCTCGTCTCACAGCCCTTATGAGGGAAAGAGAAGAGGCTGGTGGCTCCGTGGCTAAGTCAGAGGCCGCGGCTTATGAGAATGTAAACGTCGAGCACATCACAAGATTAACGGCTCTTGGATTCGATCAAGACGCTGTTATAAGAGCCCTCGGAATCACGAGAAACGATTTGGAGATGGCTCGCGATATTCTTCACGAGTTCGCCACTAAATCCTCTTGACCAGGTATTCATTAATTTTTTTTGTTGGTCCTCCCTAGCAATCTTGACAACCGTCGTTTCCAGCTGATTCACCATAAAAACCACCGTCAAACAACCGGGTGGTTTTTTTTGCAAAAAATTTACCGGAATTCGATCGTAACAACCGCAAAAACAACTGCCCTAACAATGTTTTTCGGTTGTTTTTTCGGTTTTCCATGGTAAACTGAAAAAAACGACCGCATGAAATTTTTGAGGGCAGTCGTTTTCACGGTTGTTACGACCAACTTTCGGTTTTTTTTCGCAAACACCGCCCGGTAAAATGGTCGTTGTTGAGATTGCTAGGGCTTTAACGTCCAAGACCTTATCTCGTGAAAAATAAAACTTCTTAAATTTTCAACACTTTTCTGAATGATATTAGTGGAAACAAGGCTGCAAAGTAGAACTTTACAAATTGCTTCCTGATTATTGTTGAATTTTTATAAATCTACATACCTCTATGAGGAAGCATGTTAATCTATTTTGGCTTCCTCATAGAAGAAGCTTTGTAAAAATCCAACAATAATGAGGAAGCAATTTGCAAAGTTCTACTTTGCAGCCTTGTTTATATTGGCGAAAAGTGTTTGCAATTCCCTCCCATTTTTCGAAAACTTATTTGACCTCAGCTTAATGCGCAAGGACCACCTTAATCGAAATAACGAAAACGGAGTTTATCCTCCTCTTTTGTGTAAATTTTCATGTCGATTCGTCACGCCTTTCGAGAGTTATGAGCAATTCTATTTTGGGACAAGCGGTCATTATAAATTTAAAAAATTAAAAATTATATGAAGCAATGTGTAAAGTTCTGCTTTGCATTCTTATTTCCATTGAGTACAAACTTTTGTCTCGCATTATCAACTTTTGCTGATGCTAGAGCGAAAATCGTTTTTTTTTTTTTTTGTAAATTTCAAAATGTCGTAAAATCTTGTCAAATTTGGTACGTGGCATAGCTGCATGTTCCTCTTCGTCTGTAAAACATTCCGGTTAAATTGGTGAAATTCGACGTGATTTATTAAAAAAATGATTTTTTTTTTCGAAAAATTCAAACATCTATAAAATCTGAACCGCTTTACCGATTTCGCCCAAATGCAATGCCAAACAACATTGAACGTATATTTATTTATAAACAACTATTTAGCAAAATCGTCTAATTTTTTACGAAAGTTAGAGCGACCATGCCCTTTTTTCAAAAAATTAAAAGTACCATAAAATAAAAATGGCTGATTTTTTTTTTTTTTTTTTCAAAATCTCAACATTCAAAGCGGGACAACTACTCCACTTGCGTGCCAAATTTGAGCCATATCGCTCCAACGGTTACTGAGTAATAGTTCATCGAATTTTTGGAGCCCAGAACACACATACACACATACATACGGACATTTTTTCTAAACCACTTTTCTCGACGTTTTGGACAATTCTAAGCGTACTGGCATGAAAATCTCGAAAAAAAAAAAATTTTCATGAAAACAAAGCTTCCTCTATGAGGAAAAAAAATGAAAGGTTTGGAATATTTTCAGTTTTTCGTCCAGAAAATTGTACTTTTTGCAAGACCCCACTTGCGAAAACTACAGATTCCCAACGTCATCCTTAAAAGTTTCGTTCAACATTCGAGAGAAAAACTAAAATAACTTCATTTCGTATACGTAGCGCGAGCCCCAGAAATGCTGATTTTTAATCTCTAACTCGTGCTTACATGCAATCCAGTATCATTACTCCCTAGAAAGGAAAACGGTTCACTGCTGGCCGAAGATAACAATGAAAACTGTGCCGCACAACTATTGGAAAGAGGAAGATAGACTGCCATCTGCTATAAGATTGTGTTGAAAATTAATAGTACATTTTAACACTAAGCTGAAATTAGTATATTGTAATACAAGTGCAGAAAAAGTTTTTCTGATAATTGACATTTCAACGAGTATTGTATAAAATTTTACTTTGCGTGGTGTGAAAATGAGTGAGTTACGAGAAAGAAATCGGACAAAAATCTACGATATACATCGACGAATATCACTGATATAAGGTAAACGTACCAATGTCGGGACGTTTAAGGCGGTGTCTGTTTTGTATGCCAATTTCCGCATGCATATATTAATTATTTTGCAAATGGTGGTAACGAATTGCAAGATTAGAGTTTCTAGTTTCCAAAAACTATAAAATAAAAATATTTCTGATTGTTTGATAAATAGTTATTGATTAAAACGCTGAAAAGTGCAGATGTACCAGTGCCGGGACGGGTATTTTTATGCATGTCCCGCTGCCGGGACACCAAATGTGCGTATCGGTGGACATCTACAAATTTTAATGCATCTGCTTGAAAAGAAATGCCAAAAAATGTGCGGTACACATATGTACACCTATGATGCAATAAATAAAACATATATGTTTATAAAATACATATATATATTTTAGTAAATTATCAATGAAGTTTTTGCTACCGCATAACCCAACATCCGCGTCAAAATGTCAATCGTGCGATTGTGTCCCGGCTCTGGGTCGCAGCGAGATTTCTTACTACTTGCCCCAGTGGCGGAACATACGTTGGACAGTGGTGCCAACGTATATTCGGTCAGCTCCAATAACGGGACACAAAAATTACGAGTTTTAAGATAGTGTACGTAACATTTGACAGTGTAATCTTAAACTTTAAGAATTTCTGAATTTGAAATACCTATGGAAAGTCTCGAACGAACTATAATCTCCGGGGTATCATATTAATGATTATTCGGCTCTCCTTAGCTAATTGGTTTAGGGATTTGCTGAAAAAGCTCGAACACCATAGATCCGCTAATATACTTATTATTTACATTTTCAATTTACGATGAAAAACATGAAATTTTTTCACGTATGTTAATTATATATAACAGATACAATTGGAAGAGTTATTTTTTAATATTTTATCCATTAAACTCTTAGTATCTACAAATATCCCTTTAGTGTCCCTCAATTGGGACCTGTCCCACCATTGGTACGTTTACCTTACCCGCCGAACTCTCCGCCCCTCGTTGCTTCATTAGCTACTTCTATATCTACATACAGATTCATATTTATCATTTTTACAGGCTCTCACGCGGATATCTTGTGACCGCCAGTTCCGCCGAGACGGTATCTTTAACGACATGAACGACAATGAAGAATACGACGAACGGCGAAGACGACACAGCCAGAAGCACTTGAAAATTACTACGAATAATACAGTAAGCGCATACTCACAGATCAACACTTTCACCAGCTGTAAAACATACATAATTCTCAACAACAAATTGTTCCACTGAAGAAACTTAAAAATTTTTCGTAAGGTTCGTTGGCAAAATGAAAAAAAACAAAAAAAACAAATTTCTAAAGTTTCTTGCGGACT
Organism: Ephialtes manifestator; assembly: GCA_963970395.1. NCBI lineage: Eukaryota > Metazoa > Arthropoda > Insecta > Hymenoptera > Ichneumonidae > Ephialtes > Ephialtes manifestator. Next base: position 12,619,544 of record OZ019980.1, read on the forward strand.
TCCGAGTCCTCGACAAAGTCAAATCGTACATCATCATCCATCAACTATCTGTCACCCAATCGTATCAAAAGATCGATACCCAACGAATTCCTCAAGAGATTTAATTATAATCTGATTTAGACACTGGTATTTCTTTTAACGCACTCGGTTATCGCGCACATATCAATTTATTTGCGTCGACACCTGCGTTACTAAATACGTTAGATATTGCATCACAGAATCGAGTGGATTATGCAACTAATTCTCATCACGGCAGAAGCAAATTCTTCGCAGACAGGGACCAGGTGTCCGGCACTTATAAACTTCTTTTTGTTTCTTATTTTTAGTGGAAACATGTGAATTACGAAAATCCTCAGTGCTTGTGAGAGCGCAACAAAAGTTGAAAAACAAATTAAGGGCGTCGTACATTTATAAAAAATTTGAAGAAAAAAAACACTTGATAAATCCACTTAATGCTTATTGAGATATTTTTATTGTTGTTTGAAGACTATCCGTGCATTTTTGTAAGATGAAATCAATGATTACATTAAGGGGATGCTGGAGTAGATTTTTTTGCCGACTTTGGTCGGTAAGTTTTTCGATCAGGACACAGGTGGCGTCGACATAGTCTGCTTACTTTTGGCAAAAGATACTGAATCTCCCGAAAAACAATATGGCCGCACACGATATGTCAGCTGACCTTTGCCGTAAAAGATTTAATTGTTTCTGGAAATTAGATGTGTAAAATCAGACCGGACGACAATTCTGTGACGATTTCTGAATATTCGAAAACCATCAGAATGTCAAATACACAAGCCAAATCCATGTATAGTGTATACTACGGTCGCGTTGCAAAGGCTCGGAGCTTTTGCCAAAAGAAAGCAGACTACATCGGCGCCACTTGTGTTCTAATCGGGACCCTTCATTTGCGCTCTTCTTGACCCACTCTGATCGCGAACAGACTACGTGAACGTAGTCTGGGTTTTGCGTGGATTCCCTTTGTGCAATTGACTTTTCGACGCTCGTAGAATATTCAGAGAACATTAAAGAATGGACGTACATTTCGATTTAACGTATATGAATTCCAGAATCTTTTATATCTTACCAAACGGGCGATGCTGTCAAACCCTGGCGGCCATTTTGATCTCGGGAGGTTTAGTAATATACGATTTTTTTCATTTATTGTAAGTTTTCACCAAATATTCGAATGTGCGTCCACTTGTTTATGTTGATATTACAATCGTGTACAATTTCAAGCATGTGTGTAGCGTATTAACGAAGAATAATCAAAACTACGAAAAAACCTGTTTTCACCGACCAAAGTCGGTAATAAGATCTACTTCAGCATCCCCTTAAGCCATCGAAAAAATGGTCGTCAGGATTTTTTCTCATGTAAAGCTGCGAAACAAAAATTGGGAGTATGGTTTGCCACATGTATGTCGATATTACGTTCATCACAAAAAAAAACTAACTAACAAAGTGACGGACAATTAAATATTTTTGAAAAATTACACATATTGTCCACTATTTCCTTATTATTTAATATTTCGTGAGGGTGTTGAATTTAATATTGACATTTACTTGGAATAATACTAAAACTGTTTTTAAAACTATTTTTAGAGGTTTAGATTGACGGTTCAAAAATAGCCATTCTCTAGGCCACTTAAAGGCCCAGAGAAGAAGTCCTGGATATTAGCCATTTAACCCATGCATCTTTGTTTATATGTCACGTAAGCACGATAGTTAATATGAATGAGCAAAAATGTATGAATAATCCTCATACATTACAACAATTATCCCAAAAAATTTCAAGGCAATTTCATGTCAAATTTTTTATAATCCATAAAAAAAGTGAGCTACAAACGTTACTTCCCCTCAAGCAAAAGCTGTTAATGATTTCGAGACCTAGCGATTTTTGAAATTCACATGAATCCTTTAGTATGTGTTCCGAAAAAGGTACACATAGCATTTTGTTTTAAGGGTGCCACGAGCGCCCATTCGAAAAACAAAAAATTATTATATTTATGTCCTTATGTGTATCAAGTACGTATACTTAAGTCTATGCAAAAAACAAAAAATCATCCGTGCAGAGAGGCCATCGCATGATGTTTATTATATTTATTTATTGTAGCATATTCATCAAATGTGATATTTATGTTTAACCGACGTATGTAACATAGTCATACGACACGTGTACGCATCGTGTCCCTCATAGCCTCGTGCTGGATCTTACCCAAGGAAAATTTAGTTAACTTACGAGAAAAAAAAAACGAAAAAAAATTGGCAAAGTGAATGCCTTAAGTAATGCCGACTGTGAAATGCACAATTCGAAATTATGCAATTATCGCGAAACGTTCCATTTCGAAATATTTGTTGAATAGGACTCACAGTCCTGGATTAGCTAACACCTTGGGCGTTGAACAAAATGATAAAAATTTACAAATATTTAAATGCGCGAACGAAAAATCGCACGTCGTAAAAGCCCGAAATGCGATTAATAGAAAAATAATATCGGACTTTAGCTCGATCTTTCGATTTTTTCGGTAACGATCGACACGAGAGGGTTTCGATGTATCTAAAACCGTCGGAGCGTCGACTGATAAGTGTCTCTCGAATTCTATCGAGATCCGCGGAGAAAGATACGAACCATTAACTATACCACTGTACATATAAATAATAAAAACTAATTTATTTAGATATGACGATTTTTTTTTATTTCATAGAAGAGGCACGGATTCGAGCTAATGAAACACATGGTATTCCCGTTGGCTTGGAAATCGTCAAATAATGTATACGAATTCGCGGTAACGTCGATAAAATTACCACGCGAAAGTTTATCGTCAAACTGTGAATAAATATAATGAAGGTACGAAAGCAAACACAGTTGTAATTGACTCATTATCTTGGAATTCTCGTAATGTATAAAGTTTGAACCACTTTGTCAATTCTGGCTGCATTCAATAGTTATCAATCTTGGCCATAAAGTTTAATTTGAGGATAAATTTTCAGTTCGATAACTTGAAGTTTGACCAAGCGTGATTAACTCGTTCGCCATTTATTTAAAGAAAAAACTTGATTACATATTAAAGACACAACAAATGTCAATAAAGTGCAGCAATTTTTTTTTTTTTTACTGCACGAAAAATAAGTTTCTTCTATAATGAAGCAATGAAGATTTTTCCATAAAAATTAATTAAAACGTGCACAAAAAATCAAAGTAATCCCAAAAGTCCATTACTGCTGCCATTGTTATTTTTCAATGAGAACATGTATTTTTTTTAAAATTAATAACATATCATAAGTTTTGCATATTATTAGGAAATTATGAAAAATATATTACCATCAAATTATTTATAATATGTCTGACCAAATAGGGAGAGTTCGAAACTAATGAGATAGTTACAACTATGAAAGCTACATTCGTTATTCCACGTTTCCTAAATCGACTCTACACATTTGGAGGCCAAAATTGATCGAAAGATTGTGAAAAGATTTCTATTAAAAATGTCTCCCCAAAGACTAAAGACAAAATATCGTCAAAAAATAAAACTATCCTATAGTCTCCTTCATCTTTTGCAAAAAAGAATTTTTCTGAATACTAAAGATCTCTGTAGTAATCGATCGCCAACGTGGTACGTGCTCGGAAACTTGCATCGACTCTGAACGATGTGAGCCAATACGTGTGCATAGAATCCTCAACTTACTGTGTCTCATTAAAGATTATATATATAAAAAAATACAACCTCGGTCTTTAAATGTTTGATCTGTACACACTTATAATGAACTCGTGGCGTCTTCGACTGGTGCACTGAGCTATCATCTCCCATCGCTTATTTTCGCGAGGAAGTAGTTGAAAATACCAAGATATTCTCACTCCGTGGTTTTTTACATGACAAACCAAGAGACTCATTGCCACCGGCTGAAGACGCTTCTGGCTATCCTATTTTTCTACATTTAATATTCGTATTTAGTGTATTCCGTATTATTGTCACGCGGTGTATGCGTGTTAATTAGAAAAAAAAGTACAAGATCCTCGTCGTCACGTTGTTGAGACGAGATAAAAATCACGTTTATCGTGATTGTTAGAAAATAAATAAATAAATAAAATTACCTAATTGGTGCAATAAATAATATACAATACCTTCCCGTTTACTTTGACTTTGTGATCTGGATTGCTTTATTATATCAAGTCATATAAAAGTAATGAACGTTTATATTAGTTTTGACATTTGTCATAAACAAAAAATTTCAATGCATGAATTTAGCATGAATAGATTGCTAACAATGAATTTTTTATTTGTCACTTACGAACTTATTAGGGGAGGATTGATTCGGATAAATTGACATTATGGAAATCGTCTCTTCGTCTCAATATTGATTTCCAATTTCCCAAGTAACATGATCGATACTTAAGGATAATTTGTATTGTATTTGAAAATTTTCCGAGCGCTCAGTCCTATATGGACCATTGTGCTCGTGCCCATCGCGGGATGGTATCAATTATGTAGGATTGTTGGTTAGGCGTGCCTCCTTAGCAAAGTGCAGGAGGACGCCCACTCCAACCTCCTCTAAGTCTAGTGACTCGAGAACAGGTTCTCCAAGTATATTCCTGCGAACATCCTCCAGCGCCCTGCATCTCATAATCACGTGAAGGGGTGTTTCTTCCTCCTCCTTACATTTCAGACAAAGCGGATCAACGTTTAGCCCCAGCCGTCTGAGATGCTTTCCTGTGTGCCAATGTCCAGTGACAAGGCCCATTACAGCTCTGAGCTGATGTCTGTCCAGGCCTACTAGTGTGGAGCCTAGCTTACCCGAGGGGCCCTTGAAAATGGCCCTCGAGTGTCCCATTCCGTCTGTCTGGAGCCAGAGGTCCGTAAAACGTCCCTCCACCCACCGTTCTGACAGGGTCCTAATATGGTCCATAGCAATTGGGACAGGGAAGATACGTGCTGGATCGGTAACTGTGGCTCCGATCCTGGCTAGAGTATTTGCCTCCTCATTACCCTGGATGCCTGCATGTCCTGGCACCCAAAGGATTTTTACGCTGTTGCAGCAGGCAATCTGAGACAACAATGCGTTGTAGTCGAGCACCAGTCGGGACTTGTTCACAACGTGGTGGAGAGACCCAATCGCCGCCCGGCTGTCGCTACATATGTAGATGTGTTTGCCACTGTGTCCTTTGTCTTTGTTTGTACGCCATTCATACGGAGATGTATGAATGGCATACATCTCCGCTTGTAGAATCAAGGTAGTGTGTCCCAGTGCCAAGGATAACCTTGTCCTAGGTCCACTGCTCCAGATTCCCATCCCGTCCCTGTCTGAGATCCGTCCGTATACCAGACGAGCCCGAGAGGGGACAAGAGGCTGTTTTGATTCTCCTGCCAATCCTGCCTGCTGGGAAAGAGAATTTGGTAGGATTATTATTTAGATTATTTAAGGATTAAATAATCTTATAAGATAAGATTAAGGATAATTATTTAGATAAAAATGTATCTTTTCGTTATTTCTATCAAATTTTTGTTGAAATTCTTTAATCAAATTGTGTATTTGTCAATTATTTAAATACAAAACTAATGCACTGCATTGAGCGCTTGAATCATTAAAATATAATAAAACCCAGTTTAATGTTGAAAAACAAAGAAAAAAATTATATATCTCTTATATTTCCAAGAGGATCGACACTTGAGGAAAATCATTTAGATCAAAGTTTATCTTTTCGTTATTTCAATCACTTGTTATAACTTTTTTCAAGAAATTTGGATCTAATTTTGTACTTTCAATTCTCAAGACAAAACAAATAAACAGAATTAATATTGACTAATATTGAAAAAGAAAGAAGAAAGCAAATCAGCATTTTCTTAATGTAAAGAAATGTACTTGGAGTAACAGACTCGTTTCCAAATAAATCCAGCATGCCATTCATTTTATCGGAATTCTCCTAATCGAGGGGCCGTCAATTACGCAAGGCAACCCGAAATAACAAATGATAAAAGAATCAACGACTAATCGCTAGTTTTAGATCTGGTAACCGTGTCGGTGAAACCCCTAAAGCTGCTATTAAGGGGGAGACCAATCAAAATGCCGGTGATCGTTCATTCTTGAACGATCACCGGCATTTTGATCGACATTTTGATATCTCGCTTATTTAGCTACTTGTATTATATTTTTTCCCTATATTAAAAGACTGATTTGAATCATGTTTTATAAGCTTTAGCGTAACGTCACGATAGTAAGTCAAAAATTCTAAAAAAATATTCGTTGCATTTAACCTTAGTTAACTGCAACGAATATTTGCTTATTTAACGATTTATTACAGAAATAAAATTGGTTAGACTCTCAAAACTGCAAGAGAGATAAAAAAATTATTTTCATAGTTCATAAGTCAATTACAGCTTCACAAATTTTTAGAGGGAAGGAACAGTGCCGGATTTAGGTACCATAGCGCCCTAGGCGAGCTGTCGATTAACGCCCCCCAAATAACAAAACAAAAATAGCTTCATGTCGAAGCCTTCACATCTTTATTAATTATCAAAAAACAAAATTTAAAAATGTTTGAAATAAAAAATTTCTGAAACAAATCGTCAATAGATGTATCAACGCTTTTCGTTGTTTTTCGCGAGCGCCCTAGTCGCCGCCTTCGCTGCGCTCGTGGATAGAATGTATCGTACCCGGGCAACAGAGACGCGTGATAATGCATGAAGAACGTGCGACCAAACGAACGGAATGGATGCCCCACGTCCATTTATGGTACACACATTAAATGCTTGTGTTTCCCGCTCAATACATAGGGTAGAAGTACCGGTTGTGGCCACTTTAAGAATTTTCCCATTTTCAAGTATTTGTGATTGGGACCAAATATCATAAAATTGTTGTGAACCTATACTTTTCATATCTGAGAAGAATATAATTTCAGATTTCTAGCATTAAAATCTTCATATGTGTCGGAAAAACACTGAAAAAAAGAAAAAAGTACGAGCATAGCCATTTCACCAGTTCTGGCCACTTATGCACCGGTTTTGGCCACAGTAATGTACCGGTTGTGGCCATGCTTAAAATTAGAATAACTCAATATTCATTGCACTTGAAACATTTTTTAAGGCGTGTTTAATCAATCAAAATCGTAATCTTATGAAAGCATCCAATTTCTCTACACGAAAATGTCTTTTTGTAACTCACGCACGTAATGTCGCACATTTCGTGCCTGCAAAGCGTGCGTGAGATCGCGTATTATGCTCACGTAAACGTAGATAATTTCACGTACGCCATCTCGTGCATGAAGTTATCTAGATTTCTGTAGATAACTTCACGCACACATTGGCGTGTGTGAAACTATCTACAAGATAATTTTACGCAATGCTTTGCAGGCACGGAGATGTGCGACATCACGTTGACATTCGTTACAAAAAATAGTATGTTATACTTGTGCGACAAAGCGGCCGTCCCGCGGAGATTAGGAAGCGGTGCACTCGCCAAATCGAGGGCTACATTTTTTTTTTCTGCGTCGAATTTTTTTGTCTTGTCTTAATTTTTTTATTATTGCCTTATCGTTGGGCGCCCCTAGGCACTAGCCTACAGTGCCTAGGCCGAAATCCGCCACTGGGAAGAAAGTTACATTGAAGGTTACACTGAAAAAAAAACGGAGTTGGGGCGCCGCCGCCGAGCTGGCATTAGCGAACGCCGAAAGTCGGATTTCTGTTTACTCCGCCGGGGAAAGTGGCGCTGCCGCTTCGGTGATTGGGCAACTCCGCCGTGGAGCGTACCGTTCCCCCCATGCGACGGAGATCCTGCTTTACCCCGAGCGGAGGTCCCAGAACTCCGCCGCGGAGTAGACACACGACATTTCGGAGCTGCTCGTTTCCGCCGGTGGAGCTCTGGGACCTCCGCTATCGGCATTCGCTCACACCCGCTCGGCGGCGGCGCATCAACTCCGTTTTGTTTTCAGTGTATAGCAAATTTTAGGCACAATTAAATATCTTATGATTTATTTTTACCTATCCAAAGAGTACCTTAATAATACAAAAATAACATAATAAAGATGTACGATAAAAATAAATAAACTTTCTCAAGTTACAAATGAAAATGAATATCTTAAGACCAATTAAGTGCTCTATTTGAACTCTATTCCCTTTTGTTTGCCATCGATCAGCCAAAACAGAAGAAGCACTCATTCAAAAGCATCAGCCTGTTTTTCGAAAATGGTATAATGAAAATAAAAAGAATTAGACATTGACATTAGCTTAATTTTAGAAATTTTTATAGAACAAAAAAAAATTTAGTACGAGGGTTTTGCCATAATGTGACAAATCTCATCCTGTTTTTTGTTTAAAGTTTTTTTTATAAACATGATTTTTTTTTGGTTCCGAGTGCTTAAAAAATGTGATAGAGGGTTGGAATTATTTTTACAAATTATAAATATAGGAGTTTTGATGCAGCGTTGGCAGATTACGTCAATTCAATAGAATAAGCCGTTGCGGAATAAAGGGTAAAATGTATTAAAAAAAAATTCATCGTGGTGTTTCGAGGGACCCGCTTATATGGGCGTATCTCACAAACCTTTAACTGTCACGGCCTCAAAGAATAAAAATCTAGTTAAGGAGCACAGGATCGCCAATTTTTTGTACTCATCTTAAGACCTTTAGAAAGCAATATTCGTTCATGGACAAAACATCATATACGGGGTGCTCGCATAAAAAAACATATTATCATCTTAACTAAAAATCATTTATTTGGTGCTAATTCATTGTAAGAACTATGTGTTATTGTGTTTTACAAGTGTTTAACTTACTTTAAATTTAACTTTTTTTTTAATGACCCATTGAAGGCATAGTTTAACCCCTCCAATAGGTCATTTTTCTAATTCAATTTTACTCAATTCGTATGCAGAAAATGAAAAGTATGACTGGTAATGACTCTACTACCTCAAAATATAATTTAGATAATTTAGGAACGATAATAGTTTGAATTTATTATGCGAATTTATAAACCTGACATTCTCGAACCTGACAATTGAATACATTTTGACCCAGAAAAAAAATTGTTTCTCGTCGAGAGGTCGGGCACATCTGCCCACATCTAATTCGTGATAAGAATAACGTACTCAGATGGAATTTAATTATCTTACTTGACTAGTTTGGCCGGATAACGATGCGAAAAACCTAGACATTTATTCTCCACGCAGCAATATGAGTCTATGTCGCAGAAAGTTGCGAGCAAAATAATTGATTCACCGACATAAATTTCACTTCATTCAATCCGTGATGATCCTACGTTTATGTGCATCCAATTCATTTGGCTCAATTAGCTTGCGCTGATATTTCTGCACCATATAACGGTGGATTTCAGATTCACCATCGAAACCGAGTGACAGACCTTCAAAGGATAACCGCTTAATTTTCTGACATGTTTGGCGATTACAATTAGGTACATTATGTTCATTGCACCTTACTAGAATTTCATGTTTTTTTTCTTATTTTTCTGAAGGTGCATATCAATGCTACACCCGTACAAAGTGACGCGAAAATCAGAGTTACAAGCGAAAACGTTGTTAATTTCCGCATTTGAACCAATGTGCATTATAAAATTAAATTCTTTTTTTTTCAGATAGATTATGCTTCGTACATCTTAGTAAAAGTTTGATGCCCGCGTAATTCATTCTGTGTAAATTACTATAGCATTCCGCAGTCGAGTTACACGAAAGTCAAAGGTTTGTGAGATATGCCCATATGTGGTCTTGCGCCATAAACTATTATTCCGCCAAGTTTCATATATTGTCTAAATAGGCGAAAGCAATTAAACTGATGTTATCTCCTATTTAATGCTGATGCTACAACGGTTTATCTTTTACAGTCGTTAAGTTATCAACATCAATTATGTAGTTTGTTCTTTGATTTTTGTATAAACACATTTGATTACCTAATGACTTTAACAAAGATATTTGTTAAGGTCAAGATTTTTTTGAGGAATTCGATAACGCAGGAAAACGAAAAAAAAAATGAATGACGGCACTCAAAAGCCGTCTTACGAAAAAATTCGTGAAAAAAATTGTAAAATTATGATTTTTATTTAAATGAAAACTCGGAAAGAAAATACGAAAATCGAAGGCTCGAAAAATAATACAAATGAAGAACAGCAGAATGACTGCAGTGAGAAATTATTTGCAAAAAACGCATCCTCAACAATGAACTTTGATACTTTGCAAGCTTGTTTATATATTGTATAGATCAGCAATATAATAGACACGCAATACAATTGACTATGAGACAAATCTTGAGTCAATTTTGGAGATGAGACAAGACAATTGTAACAAAAGGTAAACGCAATATATACGATTCGAGAAAGACTGAGCACTATCAAATGAGGAGGCAAGAATTTGAATCTCGCGCGGACTTACAAGCAGCTTTATTCAAACTGAAACGACAATTCGATTGCGAGAAGCGATGCGCCGATACGCCATCTCGCGGACATAATATAGTTATAAGCACTTTACATGTCTGTTACAAACATTAATATTAACTTTAGTTGCAATCGTTTTTGCAATCTTTTTGTGATATGAGCAAATTATTTTATTTTGAGATTCCCAATTGCTCGTGTTTCTTTTGGGGATAGATTTTCGTCACCCTGCAATTTGGCTCCGTTTGTATCTCAAAATTAACATAACAAAAGCTTTTTTTACAATTATCAACTGGATGACGGAAAAAAATTTATAATGTACTGACGCAGCTGTAAGGCTGTAGGCATGAGTAAATCGAACTTTCGTTTACATTACACAACTTAACTCGCTTAATCGGGACACTTTTCTTTTTTAATCTGACGCGATAATAGCTTTATTATTTTTATAAAGTTAAGGTGGAGTTTAGGTCATCAGTGGTCTAAATGAATACCCGAGATGCAGTGAAACAAATAAACTTTGATCATAAATTACATCATACTGATATGGCGCTAAAAACGGATTTCACTTTGTTGTTATAATAAAGTAAAGTAACGTGAAGAAGTGAAGTCCTCACAATTTTGTGATTACAAAATTACAGGGTGCATGTGCAATCTGTAATTTTTCAAGCATGTACCCTAAATAAAAATGTTAAAAACAAGTGAAACTTGCCTAAGTCAGGTAAGTAAAAACTTATCGAATATTTAAATCAACTTTGTATATTTTCACATGCGCCTTTAAAAATGTTTGAAAGCTGATTCAGAATCCCTAGCAAGTTGACTGGGAATATGAATTAAAGCTTTAGAACACTCAGCTATTCACACCTTGATCAAAATCTATTTTGCTTATAAATTTGAAGTATAAGGAAATTTTAAATATGTTATCGATGTTTTTGTATAATTATGTCTAAAATTATTTAATTACTACCTCGGAAGTTCTGTCGCTGTAATAATGCAATGGATGTACTTTACACATGTGTCAAGATGAGAAACAGCAGAATCTATTGGGAATCAATATATAAGAATTTTAAAAATTGATTTCGGTGACATTTGATTAAACGTGTTTTTATTTTAATAACCCCAGATGCGATCATGTAAAAGCCTACGATTATTTCACAGATTCATATCCGTAGGGTTCCGGATTCGAGTCTCACCGATGACCTAAAAAATCAAAATCTTTTCCGCGATCATATAGAAGCAAACTGACCAGTTATTATTAGTCGGTTTGGTACTTTCAAGGTAATTAAGGTAATATTTACCATATTAAGTAAACTTAAAAAAAGGTTCGGTTCTTTTTTTTCGTTTTTGCAACCAGAAACGAACCCCAAGCATTAACAGAAAAAAGCGGTCCGTTTTTGGGTTTTTTGCTATGAAGTCGCGGTCGCACATCTTGGGACTGCACTGAGAATAAAAATGACTTATTTTTTCCAATAACTCATATTGAATTTTAATAAGATATTCCTGTGGTATTTAAATATAATATATAGAAATAAAACGGAATGCATTGATTCGGTAAATTTGATTTAAAAAGTTCAGTTTTATTTGAATAAAGTATATATTTATACCAAACAAAAATGTTATTGGAATTATTGTATCAAAGGTGTCATTGATTTTATTGGTATTTTTACTCAGCATGAGCTTGATAGGTCGTTTACGTGCCCCAAAGGCCAACGAAAATAAACATAATCAGAATAATATTCTTGAAATGTGATTCCATCGATAAAACACAATTTTTAATCCCTTGGTATGCGACGCAGGTCTTGTATTTCCCGAGATTTGATACAGATAGCCGGAATCGATAACTTGTTCGTGATAAACAGTAGAATAATCGGATTTTTGTCTTTTTTAACTATCAAAATGCAGAATACCCGCTTGAAAATGACACATTGGTACGGAATACAAGATTACGTGAATTCGCCACTCAAGAAATGCTCCCAGACCACTGATAGACACATGTCTTGACAGTTTGTAATTCCACCACTTCCCCTACGTTATAAAGCTTGCGAACCACGATTAGATTCGATGAAAGCTGGAAAACAACGTGGGGTAGGGATACCGAGGCTGATCTCTCTCGTCGTATTGGGGAACACGAATAAAACTAGATGAATCTATAAAACTCTTCTCCAACAAAGCGTAAGTTCAGTAGATCGTTTTCACTTCAACGGGAACTCGTTTCGACGTTTTACAATCGATACAAATTCTCAGGATCATCGTCACCATTCAATATTTCAAAAATAAAACATGGTACGTGTGGGTCTTAACTTTAGAGTTGTAACCATCGCATTAATTTTGAACTGACTGTGTTCGTTTATGTGCGCCATAAGTATCCATTTTTTTCTGTTTATAAGTTTATAAGTTATTAAATGTGTTGACCTATTAATACACTTAATAAGCATAAGTTATTAAGTGTGTTTATAAGAGACAAAATGTTTTGTTAATTGAAAACAAAAAATTTTTTGTTCTACAGAAATTTATTACAGCATACCGCAGGGGATGAAAGAATAGGCCATTCCGTGTTCCATTATTCTTTTAGTATTTTTTTAACGTTCAATGTGAGCATTTTATGATTATGTTTTTAAAAACAAATTGATGCATTTTTTTCTTCATAAACATTTTTTGCAGTTTGCTGTCTTAATTTTCCAGACTTTACAGAGCTAACCCTTTGAGAATCCATGTTGATCAATTTTAACTTCTGTATAGGGAAGCTTTGTGAAATCTGCTAAGTAATAAGGCAAGAAGCTCCTACTTTGCAGTCTCGTTTGCTAGTTTCAACCAGCGATTAATTCTAGTAACAAATTCGACAACTTTTAAAATGTATTGTCAGTCCCAGTCCAAAAAAAACACTAACCAATCCTAACTGTACCTTCATTTATGTAGAAATATTCAGTTCAGAAGATTAAAAGTTGCAAGCGTTTAAGCCGTTTTGCATTGTCGAAAAAATAGAATCACACAAAACTTTAATCGTCCAGTAGATTTAGATTATTTTCATCACGATATTCGGGTAGAAAATGCTTCACTTTCATGTTAAGTTAGAGTTTCACGATTCAAGACGTTTTCGAATTATAAGGATTAACTCAAAGAGAGTAAATTTCGAACAAATGTCATCACTGCTTTGTCGATGATGCGGATCGATTATCGATTCCCCCCAAATACAGTGCCAGTCAGAGTTGTAAATGCCTAATACTTATAGAAATAATGATGATCATACGATTAGCTCTGTAATTATGATTTTATAATAATAACATGTAGCGATTGTAATATGATGATTAAAATTTGGAATGGCTGCAGAAATTATTATTTTTCAATAAAAATTCACGGTAATCCTTTTGAAAAAATGGAAAAAAATAAGTAATGCATTAAGAAAGTAAAGCATAACTTATTTCTTCCATTTTTTCCACTATTTCTTGCAATATTAAAGCGAAAATTAGTATTTTTTTCAGCTATTTAAATGCTTACACTATATTTTATAATCACTACATATTATTATTATGAAATCATAATTACAAGATAAATTGTACTGTAAACTATATCTTATGAATTAATGGGGATTTACAACTCTGGTGCCAGTCAATTGCACGTTTAATTCCAGAGTAATTTTAAGTTTGTAAGCTCGAAATTAATATGGTTACAACTCCATTACGCTACTTAGGTTTTGATGCAAAATCCTTAGGGATTCTTCACTGACCAGTTTATTTTACAGTCAAACCTACGTTGGACGTTCATATTAATTCTCGTATCCGCGCTGAAAGTAAACGGCAAACCCACAACGAAATCTTTTAATCCAATTGATGGCGTTGCTCTATTGGATCCGGCGAAAGTCGTTTGCACTCATGAGGTTAATATTCTGCTTCTTTAATGCTGAAAAAGAAAAACGAGCGTACTTATAATTATTAAATTAATTAAAATTCTTACCTTCATTTACAATTAATTATCTTAAAAAAAGGAGAAAATTGTGCTTAATGAATTGTTTAAAAAGGGCAAATAAAAACATTACTGTGGAAAAACTGTAAGTTGATTAAAAATTATAATTGCATTTGTTTTCAGACGACAAATTTGTGTCAGCAATGCGCAAAGAAGACAAAAAGCGCCGTAGTCTATCCATGGTGCTGCGCCGATCACGAAGGTGTTCGAGAATGGTGCGAACACTATTTGTACTTCGGTTTACCGTAAATGAAGGAAGAAAACATTCTACATCCTTGTCTTTAAATTACACGGCGACACTACCTCGATCTCTTAACCGTGCAAATGTTCTCCTTTTAAGTTGCATTTACCTTTGAAAAATAAAATAAAAACCATTGTGTTACGAACGACGAAGTCTTCAATGTCCCCAAGAAGACTTTCGACGAGAATCTCCCGTCCATGCGCACTAAAAGCGAAAAATAAGCAGCTGCACCAGATATTCGTAATCCGGAGTTCCTCTCATCAGTGCCTGAGTCAATTAAAAAAAAAGGCCGCCCCTTCCGTATCGTTAATGATAATTGTGACGATTGTAAAACATGATCTCGAGTTATAAATAAAAAAATAATTTATTTATATACCATCTTGCCTATCAACATTATTTTCGACTCAAGTATCGAATCAGAAATATCCCGCACCAAAATCTGGAACTATTAGCTTGTCTAATCTAGTTGCTGATTGAGTTATCCAGATTTCTCGTGGAAAAACACCGGCCTCAGAAATATAGCACAAATACAAAGTCTGATCGCCATACGGATACGGCATAGCTGCCTTGAACGACCTTACGTATTAAATTTAGAAGAAGTCCGGCTTGATCGCTGCTCCGAGATTAACACACAAGAATTTTAAAAACAGTCATTCAGAGTTCACATGCAACGGTATCATTATCGCCACTAGAGCCACGTGCTCTTCCTTAGTCGCGTGGTAAATTAATTAATTACCATCCAGCGAAAGAGTTCAGCGTGGCAAATGGCTTCGAAGACAGTGATTATCGGTTTGGCGCCTTGAATTTTCCATTTTTCTTTTTTTTTTTCAACTACGTCTCGCTACTTTATTGGCGATACTTACGCGTGAAGAGTTTTGTATTTAGCTAATTCTACGCTCTTGACAAACCGCACAGTTTCGTCACGCTGGTGACAAACAGTTTACAGATCAGCATCGGCAGGATTTGCCAGCAAATGAACTCCTCCAGTTCATTACCCGAGTTTTTTATTTGAAAGTTACGAGTCACTGTACGCAGAACACTCACATGAATATCGTGCATGGAAAATTGATTATCATCAGTCTCTGAAACCGTGATTATATAATTAACCCCTTCACTGTCAGAAAAATGTATTCTCCTACACGTTCTTGCCCCTATAGGGGCCACTGACAGTGAAGGGGTTAAGGCCTTGATTTTTATTTCTTCTTTATAACTTCGTATCGCTATCAGGTCAGTAAAAATGGCGCTAGCAGTTTTTCGTATCTAGCTAATTAGCTGTTAACTGAACGCTCGGAATTACCCGCTGATTCCTGGAAATCAGAGTCTACGCCATATTTTTAGGTGGAAAAACCATCAATTACCAATCAGCAAGAGAGATGAACACCAAAAAATGGCTTCTAAAACAGCGATTATCGAATTAAAGTCTTGAACTACTCGTGTTTATTTTTTAAAAACTTCATCTCGCTATCTCGTCGGCGATAATTCGGCTTGAAGTTTTTCGTATCTGGCTAATTCTGCGCTGCTCACGGACGGCACGAGGTTTCTTGCCGCATTTTGAAAGTCTTCCAATTCAACGATTACGCCATCTTTGTAAGTTGTACTGCGAAGAGACTCTCGGGTTTCTTCGTCTACGATTTTCTCGAGCGCCGTAAGATTTCGGCGTACCGCGAGAAGCCAGGCGTCGGAGCAAACTGCATAAAGATCGGCGCCGGTCAAATTTGCCGGTAAATCGTTTACCAGCTGCTCAAGCTCGTTGCCCGAATCTTTCATTTTAAAGCGACGTGTAACCGCGCGAAGAACACTCAGTTGTGTATCACGATCGGCGTATATTCCGACGTAGAGCATTTTATCGAATCTACCCGGTCGCAGAAGTGCCGGATCGATGAGATCTGGACGATTTGTCGCCCCAATTATGAATATGTTTCCGCAAGTCTCTAGACCGTCCATTTCTGCTAGTAACTGAGAAACCACTCGATCCATTACACCACCGCTATCACCACTACGACCGCGATTCGGCGCCAAGGAATCTAACTCATCGAAGAATATAACACACGGAGTCGCTGCTCGAGCCCTCTCGAATACTGGAACAAAAAAAATCGGAGTACACAACGTTGACACTTGTATTTGGATAAAATACGAATTTAAGGGGATGCTGGAGTAGATTTTTTTTACCGACTTTGGTCGGTGAAAATAGGCGATTTCGTAGTATACTCTATTCGTCGAAAATATGATACAAATATACGTCAAATTTTGCAGGGATGTAATAAAAACATTCATGCTTGGGTGTTCGGTCGAATTACTTTTCAAAACATACAAGAAATGTAAGAAATTGTATATTTCTGAACCTCTCGAAAACCAATATGGCCGCTCAAAATATCAACAGGTCCTTTGAGGTAAGATATAAACGTTTCTGGAACAAATGATGCGTTAAATCAGACCGGACACCCATTCTTTGATTATTCTTGAACCTTTCAAAACCGTCGGAATGTCGATCACACAAACCAAATCCACGAATAGTGTATACTACGATCGCAAAGACTGTTTGCTTTTCGCACAGGCTCAGAGCTGGTACAGAGCATGAATATAGTTGCGTCATTAGGAGACAGGTGGCGCTGTTTACTTTTGGCAAAAGCTCCCAGCCTCTGCAATGCGACTGTAGTATACTCTATATATGGATTTGGCTTGTGTAGTTAACATTCTGATGGCTTTGGAATATTTAGAAATCATCACAGAATTGACGTTTGGTCTGATTTGACATATCTAATTTCCAGAAACAATTATATCTTACAGCAAAGGTCTGTTGACATATTATGTACGGCCATTTTGCTTTCGATATCTTTTGTCAAAAGTAAGCAGACTACTCGACGCCACCTGTGTCCTAATCGAAAAACTTGCCGACCAAAGTCGGTATCAAAATCTAGTCCAGCATTCCCTTAATGCTTTAAAAGTATAAAGCGTTGACAATTTATTGTTAGACGATGCAACTATTTTTTATGCACGGAAAGAAATAAGTAATTGGTAAAACTGACAAATGGGTTCTCACAACCACCCGGAATAGTTGATATAGCGCCAACTACTCAGTTAGTTGAAGCCTCTACTTAGTTGGTTAAAGGAACTGAAATGTCGTTGGTAGAATACCCGTAGTAACAGGAACCAACAGAAATAGCAACCCGAGCTATACGCTTAGTTAGTACATGCAATCTGTTTTAGTGCAGTTCTAGGTTAGAAACGTTGAATTTGGAAATTAGCTCGTCGTTGCTGAATTGACGAAGAAGGTCATCGATAGATACATTCACACCATCCGTCTAAGAAAATGGGAACAATGAGATTGAAGCGCCATTTCCATATATTCATAATGGCATGGATCATCACCAAATTCCAATACTTAAAAAATGTAGATCATCTATTTCTAACGCTATTTACTATGACCCTACATTTAGTATGGTCCGCTGGAAAAATTCCTTTTCTTTACTCGTGCATGCAAAATCCTCGTTTGCCCACCGTTTACAGACATGCAAAATGGCCGGTTGACGCACTAAATATTCTGCACGTTCGCTCCCTCATTTTGCATACTGTTCCCTGGATTTTGCTCACTGCTTGAAGTTGCAGCTCATATTGCATGTCTGTAAACGTTGGACAAACTCGGATTTTGCACTCGGATTTGTTCGATACACGAGGCCACAGGATCGGTCTGCGCACTGATCGTGTAAAGGCAGTCGGCCTCGCCGAGGCTTCGTGCTGTCTTCACGCGAGCAGTGCGCAAAACGCTCCTTTGGCCTCTTGTATCGAAATATACTATTTCTTGTCACTTCGCACTTCGATATGTCACGTCACGTTCTTCATATAACACAATGGCATTGTTAGCCTTTTTTAATGGCAAACTAAAAAATATTAGTTACAAGAACCAACCACTTTGTTTTGGAAGGGAAGTGATTGGTAATGAAAACCAACTCGTAGGGTGCCGGCAACATTCGTATCGTGTTTACAACTATTGCCGCCGATAGTTGCGCCACCTCATGGCTGTTGGTAAGGACAGAATTATGATTGGTTGTCGGAACCAACTCGTCGGTCTTACTTACTATTTTTCGATTACCAATCACGTTATAGTTGATAATACTTTTTCAATTTAGTTTCTGTAACTAATCTGCGGCACAGCATATGCTGGAAATTGCGATTACTTTTTTCTTCCCGTATGTGAAAACATTTTTAGCAGCGATAATTCGGGTAAAATTATTCATGAGAAAATTTGGAAAATTGCCCCAACAAGAGTAACGGCCATTCTGAAATTTTGTGGAATTTTTGGAAAAATGTTCTGTTCATGAAAACAAAACTTTCTCCATGCGAAAGCAATAATAGCAATAGTAGTAATAATAACAATAACGGGTGCAATTCCTACCACAAATATTTACGTGATACCGAATACTCAGAGGTTTCTCTGATTGTTCGGATTGTCGCAAAAATCGTACCTTGTCTTATGTTCTTCTCGCTCTGTCCCACGTACATGTTCAATAGCTCAGGTCCTTTGACTGACATAAAATGAAGCTGACATTCGGTGGCAACGGCTTTTGCGAGAAGAGTTTTGCCGGTACCTGGAGGACCGTAAAGCAAAAGTCCCGATCGGCCGAGATTCATTCCCGTTAACATCGGCAATTCGATTCGACGTTTTATCTCGTGTTTAAGATTCGCCAAGCCCCCAATGTCTTCCCAATAGACTTTCGGTATTCGAGGGGCACCGATACGGTCCGAAGATTGGGCTTGCATATGTTCTGCATTAAAAAAATAGTAAATACATGAGAATGAGTTGTTGACTTCTCTTTGGGATTCAAAGTTTAGCTCGACCATGACCTACCGCAGGCTTGAACGAAATCACAGTGTATTAAGGAAAGAGGGTTCGTCTGCACCGACAAAGATTGATAAGAAATCGTCGCAGCTTGCGTCACCAATGCATCTAAATCTGCGAAACCAAAGTCCGAGGCTAATCCTGCAATCTTCATTAGATCAGTCTCGTGTCGAAGTCCCTTGGATTCAAAGAGCCACGATAGCGTTCGGGATCTTTGAGCCTGGTTCAAATTCTCGATGCATATCGTATCGATAAACAGCCGTTCTATATCGGCATCGAGCTCATCGTTCTCTAGCGTTGCGATTACAATAAGTGGCAGCGCTGATTTTTTCTCGTTGAGTCTCTTAAGTTCAGCTGCGAAGGCCGACACGATTCTATCGTCCTTTTGGCCCTCGGAGTTCTTTCCAAAAATCTGGGGTTAATGTGATATAATCGGAATTAATTACGAGTCCATTAGAATTAATTGACTCAGAGATTAAAAAATATATTTATGTCTACATAATTTTATAAATAGACTTTATAAATAATGATGTAAACAAGCGTACATTTTCAACGAGTCAAAGAGGCCATAGAATCGAATTGAAATAAATCTTATCTAAACGGACTTTCAGAGAAAATGAGAGGGGAAATATGAGAGCATGAAAAATCAACAGTTGTTCATAATAAACCGCCATTTTGAAACGATTAACACTATCAAATATTGACCGACAGTTGTGGACACGTGGTTGGTGTATGAAGCTAACGGTCTTCAGTATTTCATGCCAGCGCTCGAATACTAAACATTAACTTATGGTAATGTTACCGTCACATCTTATTCAAATTCTGCTGCAAGCCTGAACAAAACGATCAGAGATTGTCTTAAGAGTCCAGATAAATTTTCATTAAAATAAGGTAAGTTTGTTGAAGGTTTTGTTCAGGTTTGGAGCCGAATTTGAATAAAAACGGCTGCTGAAGCGTCCGGATCCGATAACCCTAGAACCTGTAGAAAATGTTGACTTTAGATCGAACGACGTCAATTGTTCCAAAAATTCTAAATTCTATTAAATCTCAACCGCTTTATTTAAGCTTGAAGTTGAACAAAATACTGTTCGATCTTTGATATTACTTTTAAGGGGATGCTGGAGTCGATTTTGTTACCGACTCTGTTCGGTAAAAACAGGCTTTTTCGTAGTTTTGATTATTCTTCGTTAATACACTACACACATGCTTGAAATTGTACACGATTGTAATATCAAAATAAACGAGTGGACGTACGTTCGTATATTTGGTGAAAACGTACATTAAATGAAAAAAATCGTATATTACTAAACCTCCCGAAATCAAAATGGCCGCCAGGGTTTGACAGCATCGCCTGGTTGGTAAGATATAAAAGATTCTGGAACTCACATACGATAAATCGAAATGTACGTCCATTCTTTAATGTTCTCTGAATATTCTACGAGCGTCGAAAAGTCAATTACACAAAAGGTATCCACACAAAACCCAGACTACGTTCACGTAGTCTGTTCGCGATCAGAGTGGGTCAAGAAGAGCGCAAATGAAGTTTCCCGATTAGAACACAAGTGGCGCCGATGTAGTCTGTTTTCTTTTGGCAAAAGCTCCGAGCCTTTGCATCGCGACCGTAGTATACACTATATATGGATTTGGCTTGTGTATTTGACATTGTGATGGTTTTCGAATATTCAGAAATCATCACAGAATTGACGTCCGGTCTGATTTTACACATCTAATTTCCAGAAACAACTAAATCTTACGGCAAAGGTCAGCTGACATATCGTGTGCGGCCATATTGCTTTTCGGGAGATTGAGTATCTTTCGCCAAAAGTAAACAGACTACGTCGGCGCCACCTGTGTCCTGATCGAAAAACTTACCAACCAAAGTCGACAAAAAAATCTACTCCAGCATCCCCTTAATTACTTTATTTGTAAAGAACTATTTAATTCATTAGTTAAAAAAAATACTAAAACTAGTGCTAGTAATGTTGTTATTATTTTAGCAAAAAATGTGTTGAGCTAGTAAATTTGATTTAGCCGAGAGCGCAGACTTTTTTTTTCAAAAATTCAAAATCTAATAGTCTGACTTATTGTGAACCTTTTTTATAAAGAAAGGAACATAATTGATTATTTCCAATCCATGGAACTTCAAAAATGATGAAACATTTTCAAAATATTAATTTACCTGAATGTTACTCAATCGCAAAATGCAGGGAACGCTATTTTTCGCATTCTGCAAAACGATTCGAAGTTTCGCTTCTGTTTGCGGTGCTGACAAAGATTGTATCTCAGCAAAGTCAACGTTCAACAAATTTAAGCCACTTCTTTTCGCTAACGACTGAATAAGTTTGAACTTTCCGCTTCCTGCCGCGCCACTCACGAGGAAAACGGGTCTGATCTTCATCCGGATAACTGCAGCAGAAAATGAGAATAAAAAACTCATATAGCCACAACTTTCAACATCTATGCACAGTAAAATATTATTGTGTAAAAGTTTTCGTAAGTAACATACCTGTTGTGTTAATTTGATAGAATTTAACATGTAATCACTGCATTTTATGCTAAATTAAAAAAGTAACAAACGAATTTTGTAAATGCGGCGAATTCAAAAATATATATTTTTTTTCAAAGTCCAAAAACAATTAAAATAAATAGGATTTCCACAATTTTATGTGTCAAATGGTACGGGACATAAAAAGTTTCTAGAATAAAAATATTTTCATGTAATGGTGACCGTTTTTTTCCGAGAAAAAAAAATCCCTGGCTTTTCCCTGACTCTCCCTGACTAATTCATTAGTTTTCTCTGACCAAAGTTCGTCCTGTATTTATGAGGTACAACCTCGAATTCTACATTTTAATAATGTATTTTTTAACATAATTGCATTAGACAATCGAACTACGCTGCCAATAACGTATTAAAAACAGGTATAGTTTTTTTTTTAATTTGTACATTGCATATTTTTGTATCTGTACTCGAATATTTCGATTACTCGATCAACGACAATTATAATAGTTTTAAAAATATATATTTTCTAGTCAGCGGGCCCGGGTTTGATTCCCGGCCGGCATCGCTGAAAATTTTTCTGAGTTTTTTTCTGTGATCCTGGTGGTTGGGTAAATCACCCATCAGTGATGATTCGTGTTCGGCTCGAAGTGACTCCCGCGGGTTCTTATCTGGCGGATGGTGTCTTCCGGGCGGAGGAAGACATCGCTGAAGGGAGCTATCGCTCTAAGCGCCACCGGTGCTTGAGTTTACTCGCATTGCCATCGGGGACTTAGAGAGGCACCGGCAGTATCGGCCCAGGTTTTCTGCAGTTTCCTGAGCCCTCGACAAACGCGATACAGTGGGAGAAGTGAAAAGCAAAGAGCGAAAAATAACCACGATTTCGTTCCAGCAACGAAATCGTTGTTAATTTTTTTTCTGGATCCTACAAGGATCTCTGTTAGGTTAACCATGGTCTTCCCATTTGCTACGACATTAAAGAAGAGTCTGAAAATATTTGATCGTGCGGAAAACTTTTGGTGACCCAAATACCGTGCTAATCATCAATTACAATTTTCTCCTGACTTTAGGAGGAACTCTGTTAGCTAAAATATTTATTGTACAGTAGCCTCCCACTAAGTGCTCGCTCGCTAAGTGCTCGTCGAGGCGCCTTCCCCTCGATCGGGAGGCGTGAATGTTCCCCCACCAAGACTACGATTCTCTACCGAGCTCGGTCGATCGCGGACGAATGCGCCCGAGCCCGGTCGATCGCGGACGAATGCGCCCGAGCTCGCAGAATCTCTACGGAGAGGTGGTAACTCGCTAAGTGTTCGTTTTTACCCCTACAGCTCCGTAGGCGAGCACTTAGCGGGAAGCTACTATGCCTTCTACAATACCAATGTGGGTACTAAAATTATTTTGATCGTTTCGGAGCGATTACGATTTCGGAGCAATCACGGAGTCAGAAAAAAAAATCGTAATTGCCAATCCGGACCAATTATGGGCCGTCAAAAGTTTTCCGCACCATCAATTAGTGCGAAATAATTACTGCACTGTCCGCGATAATGTAGATAACAAAAAACAAATGTTTCACCTAACAAAGCTGATCCACGGAGACTGAAAAAAATCTTAACTCCTAATTCAGACCGATTTTCGGCTATCAAAAGTTTTCCGCACCATCGATTCGCGCGAAACAATTTGTGTAACTTCCCTGATAATGTAGGAGAAACAAAAAAATATTTCAGCTAACAGAGATGGTCAACAAAGCCAGGAGAAAATCGAAACTGTCGATTTTGGTTTTTGGTGCATAGTAATTTTCCGCACGATCGATTAGAGTCAAATAATTTCAGTATATTCTTTAATGTCGTAGCAAATAGGAAAACCATGGTTGACCTAACAGAAATCCTTGTAACATGCGGACAAAAAATTAACAACGATTTCGTTGCAGCAAGGTTGCTAACATCCATGCCATGAAAATTCAATCTATTCTGCTTCCTCATAAAGGAAAGCTTTCTTTTCATGAAAAATTTTTTTTTTCCAGATTTTCATGTCACGACACTCAGAATGGTCTAAAACGTTGAGAAAAGTGGTTTAGAAAAAATGTCTGTATTTGTGTGTGCGTGTGTGTGTGTGCAGGTTCTTTGTAAGGGAGCGTCCATTAATC